>LVVV01432022.1:0-12344 GCA_001676325.1 Amphinemura sulcicollis
TTCACTAACCTTTATTTTAGGTTCAAATATCTTGAAATAACAATATTATCTGAAATATTATTTAATGAGAAACTTTGATTCATCAATATTAGCAGCACAGTAATTTTGAATGTTATTTAAAATGAACATAACCTCTTGCTGGCTAAGGTCTGCTTTCTTTTACACAAATCTTGTCTGAGACAGACTGGCCCAGATTTGTTGTTGAAAAAAGCTACAGAAGTTAGAAATTTTCGAGTTTTGTCTATTTCAAGACTCCATTTGCATTAACTTACCTTCACGGCTCTCAGTTGAGCTATCACCGCAGCTGTGAATAATTATTGCAAGCTTGCTTTCATTGTTTTTGTTTTGCTTTGGTGTGCTTTGTTGTGTTATGTGTATCATATTTCACAGCTCACTAGATTTAAAACTGCATCCCACTTGTTTGAAAATGATTTCTTCGCCAATCACGACTATCGGTTACAATCCGTCGCTTATTAAATGTACAACCCTGCATAAATTCACGCTGATACATGATACCCAAAGATCATTTTGTCCGCCCATCGATTGTGGTTTTAATAAGGTTGCTTTGTAAATGTACATTATACATACTATATGAAGTATTTCACATTCATGTTGTTATCTACAACCTCATTTCTGTCCCATTAGTGGTTGGCCATTCATGACATGTTCTACTTGAGTAAGCTTACCTCCATCTCATTTTAGATACTTTAAAAGCATTGCTATAAAGTAAGGGAATGCCATGGGCCAATGAAAATTTCTCTACAGCAGCATTCGACTTAGGAATGCACAATCAGTCACACTGTTTTACAATAACTGGATAAGTCACCTAACCTCCAATTTTGAAGCTGGAAATGTAAACAAATAACAAAATGTAGCTGCACACAAAAGTGAGCGTAGATATGAAACTAGCAGGTAACTGCCAATTTAGGTAGGACAGTAGCTGACCGCCCAGTTTGGTCGTTACAGCAAATGATAAGTCGCAAGGAGACACCACTGCAGGCCAGCAAGCCGGTGTTCACTGTGTCCGGCAACACCAGCAACAACTCCAACATCGTGTCAACGCCGAGCGCAACGCCGCCTCCAGCGCCGCTGCTGCCGGGACAGAACGTCCGGCGCAGCTCGCGGCTCTTCAGCAACAGCAGCTACTCCGTCAAGGAAAACAACAAGAGTCCTAACATAAACAAGGTGAGCTGAACCAGATCTTGGCTCCTGGTTTGTAAAATAATTGATGTGGTTATTTGGTAGTCCAAATTTTCCAGTAATGCTGGTAAAGATGCAAGTGCGCTGCAGTTACCACAAGCATTATTCCAATTTTGATGGGAATTGTTCGACTTAAATTGTTGCATCTGAAGCTGGCGGTCGTTTGTTGACGACAGGCTTCACTCGAAACGCTTGCACCGCGAATTTGGGCAATTTAATGACCGAGGATCAATTTCCGTGTTTGCAGTTTGTGACGCCAAAGTCTCCATCGCGCAAGACCAAAGCCCGCATCTCGAAGACAAACCTCAGCAAGACATCGTTTAGTGAGCTCAACGAGCGTAACCGCAGTGAGAAATCTGAGACGATAACGTCGGAGAGCAAGCTGATCCACAGCAGCACCAACACGCCAGTCTCGCAGAACATCTCGTTGCACGGCCTGTACTTGCAGAAGCACTCGGCCGAAGGGTTGATGTCTCTTTTCCGCGACCTGGGTGCGGCTTACGTTAACCTAGCGCAATATAAGTGCCGGAAAGCCATAGAGCTGCTCAAGAATCTGTCTCCGCACCATTACAACACTGGGTGGGTGTTGGGCATGCTGGGCAAAGCACATTACGAGCTGGCCGAATACAAACAGGTATGTCCAGTATAATGATTATAAAGATAAACTGAATAGCTCCAATTCCTATGTACCGCAAAGGTTTATTAATGTTCATATAATTATGTCTTTGAAACGGAGCACTGAATAATTCATCCTCTATCTCAGTGTTTGACTGCTTCAGTTACATTTGTCAGGTTCACCAATAAATGACTTCCAAATCAATATTATGGCTTAGGGAATTAACATAGAGTGTGTCCAGGTGTACCACGCATTTGACTTGGTGATCAATATTCATGATTATTCAATATCATGCGGAGAGAGCGCCCCGCAACAAATGACTTCATTACATTACACGTCTACAGGTAAAAATAGCTTACAACAGAATCATTTCGAGCTGCAAGAGGGTGAGAGACAAATATGGCCACCTTTTCTTGCCGCTCTTTGTCTAACGTACCGTGAAATTGCGATCTCGGGATAACATGTAGCATTATTCTTGCAGAAAATCTAAGCAATGAAGTACCTATTATTGTTCTTTTTCCATGTGCTTTATTTAAACGTTCTAAAATCTAGTTTTATATTTATCTGAAATATGTTTGAGAGCACTCATTCTAATAAGCCTTTATAATCCAGGAAACATTCAACCCATCAAAATTCCAAAATGGTTCACCACTCACTGGGCACTACGAAAACACAAATCTTGCTTGCACTTCTCTACTAATCCAACGTACCATTCCAGGCGGTGCGATTCTTTAGTGATGTCCGCGAGCGTGAGCCGTACCGCTGCCACCTGATGGAGCTGTACAGCTCGGCGTTGTGGCACCTCCAGCGCGAGGTGGCGCTCAGCGCGCTGGCACAGGACCTCGTGGAGCAGGACCCCACGACGCCTGCTGCCCTCTGCGCTACCGGCAACTGTTTTAGCTTGCAAAAGGAGCACGACAGCGCGATCAAGTTCTTCCAGCGGGCTGTGCAGGTACAGGACTTATTTTTTCTGCTCGGTGTATTTGGGTAGAAAGACGTTATAAAGATTGTTTGTGAAAAAGTAGAGAAGTGGGGGAGGGATAAGTGCAAATTTCCTGGACTGTTGAAATTTGATGCCCTGCGAAATTGCATTTTAACATAGCATTATTAGTCGCGATCGTTTGCAATCGATTTATGCCGAATAAATTGGATAGAATCCATCCGATCTGCTTGAAACATTCTTAAGTATTTGGAGGCAAACAGCTAATGCCATTGGAGTTATTTAAGAAGTCTTTATGTTTTACAAGTAATTAATGCTTGATTGTCCCTGACAACTTTCCGTATTGCAGGTCGACCCCGGGTTTGCGTACGCGCACACGCTGTTGGGGCACGAGTACGTCACGACTGAGGAGCTTGACAAGGCCATGAGCTGCTTTGGCAGCGCCGTCAGGATAGACTCGAGGCACTACAATGCATGGTGAGTTGAACAGTTGCCGCTATTCAAGGTTGGTGGTGGCATGCAATGTTCACTGTCTACTTGGGCTAAAATTGTGAACATTTGAATTCAAGGAAAGAAAAATAGAACAGAAGGAAAATGTGCTAAGAATCGTACCATTGCAATGCAAATAATCGTGTGAAATAAGTTAGCCATTTCCTTGATGTTTTGGCCCCCTCATTTTCAGCTAGCTTTCAAGCATCTGTGCTTTTAGCAGCTTGTGCGATTTTTTTTGTGGGATCTCGTGAACTGACTTTCCAAAAACTGTTAATGCTCCTGAAACTCCTCATATTGGCCATAAACGCATATAAACCATCCATGCTCTTTACGTTCTTTGCTCTTTGCGACTGACGTTGTTTTCCCGTCAGGTACGGCATCGGCACGATCTACTCGAAGCAGGAGCGCTACCTTCTCGCCGAAGTAACGTTGCAGCGTGCTCTAGGAATCAACCCGAACAACTCGGTGCTCATGTGTCACATTGCGATCGCGCAGCATGCGCTGCTCAAGTCCGACAAGGTGAGACGTCTGGCAACGCAGGAATCTTGGAATCAGTCGGTTGACGTAATCAGTGAACAGTGAACTACCACTGCAATGTTAATTTAGCTGCCCGACAATCTGGTCGATTTTGGCTTGAAAATCAACAGTCCTCATCAATCAATCATCAATCATCATCATCAATCAAATCATCAGAATCATAGGTTGCGCTACTCTCCGATTTTTACGTTGCGAAAAGCTGACTAGACTTCAAAAATTGAGTGTTCATCTCCTTATCATTCCACTAATCCTTTGGTGCTTATTTTGATATGACAATACAGAAACAGAAGTGCAGCCTGATATTCAGAGTGTGAACTTGGGTTACTTTTAAAAATCAAGCGTAACACTGGAAATTCTGCTCAGGAAATTCTCCATAACTCTTAAGGTTCACTGTTCACTGGCGTTATCTTATTCTCCATTGCATTGACATTATCTTACTTTTATTATTCATTTTTTGTTTGCTGAAGAAACTTAAAAATTATATGCCAACATTTTTACACCCTTCCGATGTTTTTATTTTTGTGAGTCGTTAGTAAGTTGTAAAATGTCAGTAGCTCCAACCAAAATGTAAAATATCCACGATGACTAGTTTCGACCTTGTCATACCCGTGTGTGGGTTCCAACCTCTGATTTAACGACCCCGGATTGTGAAACGTTAGTGCACGTAAACCAAAGTGGCCATGCTCACTTGATTGTTACAGGCGCTGTCCACGCTGAACGCGGCTATCCGAATTGACAGCAAGAACCCGCTGTGCAAGTTCCACCGAGCGTCCATCTACTTTGCGGTGGGCCGACACGCGGAAGCCCTGCAGGAGCTGGAGGAGCTCAAGGAGATCGTTCCTAAGGAGTCACTAGTCTACTATCTCACCGGAAAGGTACGTGTCGTTGGAACTAGGTATCAATCTGCAAAAGTCTCCAAATCATCTCTGAGCCAATTGAGAATTTTGTCTAGCGGTTAGCAAAATAGTATGCAAGAAAATTCGAAAAGGAGGGAAAGGGAACTTGGTTGACCGGAAGAAATCAAAACAAACTCCATCGAAATCTGTCGCAGTTTCTTTTCATTTCTTCCTGTAAGCTGCGTTTCCCTTTCTCTCATTTACGATATTTAGATGTTGATTATTCACTCCTATCTGCTAACGCTGATGCTTCTTGCAGGTGCACAAAAAGTTGGGAAACACGCATTTGGCGTTGATGCACTTCAGCTGGGCCACCGATCTAGACCCCAAGGGCGCACACAGCCAGATCAAGGAAGCCATCGACCCGACTGTGAACCGGTCGACGGCCGCCACTGAAGACGACGCCAGCACGCCGCCGTCACCCTCGCAGCGTGGTACGTAGTTGCCTGCACATTTTGCTGCAGTGAGTCAACACTTACTGGGCTTTCAATGGAGTTTTAAATGCTTCCAGCACTTCTAAGTTCTGACTGGTTTCCAGCGCCAAAAATGGAAATAATGTTGTTGGGGTTTTTTTTTAGATTTTCCTCAGTTTTTATGGTTCTGCTAAGCTGCAAGTAGTCTTGCAAAGAAAATATATGAACCAAACCCCCCTGCCAACTCTGTTGCTGTCTTTTGCTTTAGGTTGCAAAAAATTGTACTTGATTTTTTATTTTATGGGCTGGCGCTAGCAGTCATTCACACTTTGAATCCAGCATACAAAAGGGTCCACAGAACACACATTTAGAAATATGTAAAAATTGTATTTAAAAAATATCGGGAACTTGAGCCTCGGATCAGCAGCTATGTAAACCTGAGCTAAATGGAAACGGTTATTTGAGCTGAAATTCCCCTATTTTTTAAACACTCTTTCTGGCAACTCTAGTTGAATGTAAATTATAAACCAACTAAGGCTTATAATGCGTTCCATTTGTAACTTTGTGTGTTGCCATCTCGCCTGCAGATGATTTCAGCGACCGACTGATCACCGTTCACGTATCCCCCTCACCGCAAGGCCGAGAGGTCTCCTTCGTCTCGCTGCACGCCGAGGAGTCTGACCAGAGCATCGAATACTAGCGAGCGCCTCCGCATAGTCTTCGATCCTAGTGTGATAACGTCGACCATCGAGTATGTTCCTTGCGGCAGCGCCGCAAGATTCGGCCCAGAGCAACGATCTGGGATGTCACGTGGAGCTGATGGAGTGTTGCTTCCAAGTCGATTTCGCTGGTGTGCTGTTCGGGGTCTTGTTCTTGTTCTTGACACAGATTAGTCCTTGGCAAAACGATTTTGTCTGATGATCATCAACTACCTTTCAAAAACATCATCCATTTTTTACAAAAGTATTTTGGTTTCTTAAAAGCTGGAAAATGGCAGTGGAAAGGAGAAAAGGAAAGAGGAACATATGCACTTGAGTAAGAGAGAAACTAGCTGCTTCGGATGAAATAAATTCACAACGTTTCGTTCTGCAAAAGGAAAAAGGCAGAATTCAAAACATTAAGGTCTCTCATTCATTGCGCTTCTCTATGACTCGAGTATGTTTTATCCCTTTCTTCCTTAACTTCTTCCCAAAGTTTTACTTGAGGTTCGTGAGCCGTTCAGCTACAAAGTGTTACAATTTTCTCTTTGAATTGTTGTGTCAGTGCAGTTCAGCTACGAAACGGAACCGCTCATGGGTAAGGGTGTGTTCATGGAAGTTTTTGAAAGGAACCTGATGTTCGCTAGGGGTGTACAAGTCGGCTTGTTTACCATGTTTCACGTCCACGTTTCAATCTCAAGTTCGGTCCGAAGCCGACACCCGTGCCTCCTGCCCTTGAATCTACAGCTGGCTTCGAAATACTGACTGTGCCACATCACACCATCTAAACTGGGATTTCCATCGCATACGGTTCATTCATTAGTATTGATTGGAATTGATTATTTCAAATTTTACGTGCAAGAGATTTTTAGTAGGTGACTAAAATTAGTTATCGGTAGCTAACTGTCCGTGCGGCCAGGCTTAAAATGCCAAACAATCTGTAAGGTGGTGTTCTGTAGCGATCGTTAAAATAGTACTTCTGATTACATGCTGTCAAAGACAAAGTCGACGCGCTATAATTTTCTGGAATAATCGATTTTGATCACAAGCGGTGGACGTGCTCGCACGGAATATGCCTCTATGTAACGCTTTCATGGTCTCCTGGCGATTCAAGGATGACAACACAGAGATCATGTATACTACTCAAGAATGCGCCTACGGCTCCAAATACTAAGCCCAGTCAGCGCATTGTCTACGTTTTTCGTTTGCTGTGAAGGTTGCTCTATATGCTTTTGGTATGTTTTTCTCCCGTTTGATACATTTTTGTATAAATTTAATCAGAATTGATTTTTAGCAGGATTTCTACCAATCACTGCTTCCGATTTGATGGGATTTCATGTTTAATATAGCGACGATTGGGTCAATCATCGATAAAAATAAATGTGAATGTAGGAGGTGGTGAATTCTGGTGGGAACAGGAAAAAGGGGAATTTGAAGATTTTATAAAACTATACTTATAGCTAAACACCATACATCAAAATCAGCATGTTGCCTGGTTCGATTCCGCTGCTGTGTGAACGTGCTCCTAATCTTTCTATGTATCGACACAAGCTTTTGCCATGTGTTTGGTTCATGTTGTGTACATTAGGAGGAATCAATTTAAGATGTATATTTGAGTGTGATTGCTTCAGGAAAGCTTTGGTTAATTAATAGTATAATTTAATTTTTGTTATGTAATATATAATTCAATTTTGCGTGAATGGAGAGCGACAGCGTTTGTATGTTAAAAGTACGTGCGGTAAAACCGAAGAAACCCTGTCCACGGCGATAGGAAAGTTTGTGATCGATTTGATTTCCCTGTCGATGGATGGCGAATTCGGAAGTGCAAAAAAGTGATCTTACAGCCCTTGCGACAAAGAGTCGAACAATGTTGCCCGAGTCAGTGGCGGCTCAAGCGTGCAATGGCTCGAGTTGTGGCAAGTCTGATGTAAAAATTAAACAAGCTCCTTGCGTGCACCTACGGAAGAGGATTAGTGTGACAGTATAACTAATTATGTAATGAAATATGTAACAATTATGTTCGATATTCATACTCTAAAAAGCTTTTTTATGTTTTAAAATTAGTTGTACTACAAAATACTCATGAATTAGGATTTTTGTCGACGTCGTTTCGTTTGCTACTTGTGTGGGTGCAACCTTCGAGGAAATGTTGAGGGAAAATAGCCGACTACGCAGGGAGTTGCATCAGAAAACCACATAAAAAGTATCCATTTATCATGCTGTATCCGTCAAGTATATTATAAATAGAAGCCATTATGAAATCCTACATAACTAGCTCGTTCATTGTACATAGTTAGAGAAATGAAATATAATAAATTAAAAAAGATGTGAATAAGGAGAATTACATTTTGTGTTTCATTGTTCGAGTTGAAATTGACACTGAAATTTCACTACTGGTGCCATCAAGCACCTAGGATCCATCTCTTTTTACAAATTCCACAACTTGTTCTGAAAGTTTCACGGCTGATCCAATGCATCCATCAAAGTTGGAAGTAGTGAAGCCGTCTCCCCCAGCAAGAAGGAGAGGTTCGTCATACAGGGTAAGAAATCCTGGAGTGCCCGGATAAGGAACAACAACCTGCGAGAATTTCCACTTGTGGCATTTGATGGAGGCTGGTTCTGGGAGATCGGGTAATTGTTTCTTCATCTCGTTTGTTAACATGAGTTTGACTTCCTCCAAAGATTTCTCCACATGCAACTTGCCGAACTCTATCGAAGTATGCAGCACGACAGCCGTTGGTTTCTCCGCCTGGTTTCGTTTTTGGTTGTCAATTGAAATATACCTGATCACAGAGTTTCCTGTTATATATTTCACATCCCAAGGCAAGCCTAGTTCAACTTTCTTATCATAAAAAAGACCAAGGGCATATCGAGAGCTAAATTCTGCTTGGCTTATATTTTTGTATATTGGTTGAGTAGTACTTGTAGAAATGATCTCATTTACTGTCCCTGACAGCTGTAGAATCTGAGGTATTGGCATTGTTAATATGACTATATCAAAGAGTTCTTTAATGCCAGTCTGCGTGCTAACTTCCCACTTGTTTTCCAGCTTGTTAATCGACGATACATGATGAGAAAAGTGAGTTTCGTTTTTTGTGTCCCCGAACAGGTGTTTCACAAGTGACCCCATTCCTTGTGGTGCGACAAAGTGCTGCGTATCTTCCGGAAATTGATGCAAACCTTCCACCGTTGCAGTCAAAGGTTGCAGTAGATCTGCTCCAATCAGTGCAGCATAAATATCGCTGTGCACAGGTTTGTTTTTGTCACCAGGTTTGCAGGTTATGTACTGTGCACCGAGATCTGCAATGCAACTGCCTTCTAGGGGGCTTCGACTCGTACTCATTCGTCCTCCGGTACCTCTAGCCTTGTCCCAGACAACGAGTTGAATTTGCTCGCGGAACTTCTTGCGAAGCAACGAAGAGGTGACCGCACTGGTCATTCCGGCACCAACCAATAAAACTTTCAATGTCATCATTGAACTTTAGTCTTATAAAATCCTGAAGTATGCCTCAGCCAGTACATATACTGTGGAAAAACCAGTTGGCTACTGAAAGCTTGAGTATTTAAACATTCTTGGTTTTCTAAAATTAAAATCTATTAGTAGGTATTGAGCTATTAATGTCCCAGTGACACTTCACAACAGTCACTGAATGAACCATAACAAACTCAAAATAATAACTACTCAAGGCCACCCCCACTTCATTTTCCATTTAATCATGTGATTTATCATCATAAATTAATTAAATTGAATTCAATGTTATATAAGTGTAACAGCTGTGCAAGTTTTGGGATCCATTATTTATTCATTCGCTATCAATTTATCACCTGGAATTCAGTGCAGACTTCAAACAACGCAAAGATGTCACGAACTATACAAACAGGTAATTTTCTGGCAGGTGTCAATAACACGTCTATATATCATGGGCGTCTCCAAGGCCTGTCGAGAGTCGATGTTTCAAATATGTCCATATTGTATGATATTTTAGGTAATTCCGTTGCGCTTCTGTGATCCAAAACATGGATCTCATTTTCATCTGAGTATAACCACTGTGGACAGATTGCTTTAATGTCCAGCTACAATTAAGAAAGATGATAAAAATGCTTAATGAATGATTCAGTATCGAGCCAAAATAATTGGGATAACTTTGTTTGCAGTTTTGGGACCCATTGCTCCGGAACAACTAGGTCGGTGCCTGACACATGAACACTTTTCCCTTGATTTTGAAAAGTTTTTTGTACCACCGCCTAAAGTGCTAGAACAGTACCTCGACGACAAAATAACTCTTGGAAACGTTGGTGTCCTAAAACAATATCCGTAAGATGGTGTAAACAAATAAATTTAAATATACTAATATTTATTTCGATGTACATGAAGGCTAGGTCAACTTGTGCTTTCATTCAAATGTTGGCGCGCAGCTGTCATTAACATCACTAGCGCGGCACGTGGAGGAGGGAACGTCTTGGGAACTATTTTAAAAACTTCGAAGTTGTCATGCTGTTGTCAGTGTTCTCATCTTTCTCATACCTGGCCTCGCAAAAATACTTTAATAGCTAGGCTCCGTCGTTTGTCCCTGGTGTGTTACTTTGATCGTGACGTTTTAGTGATTTTGGACCAGTGAAAATAGAATTAAGATTTTAAAATGGTTTCTCTAATTAAAGTTCTAATTCTGTATCATATTGTGGGTTTTATTATCAACTTTCTTACAGGTACAGCAGCCACTATAACGTTGCATTTAATGACGATGCCACTCATGATGCTGTCCTTGCTGACATACTGGCATTCAAGCAATTTGGAGGGGGAGCTGTGGTGGAAAACACGACTCACGGATTGAATCGTGATGTCAAGTTAATGAAACGTGTAAGCTTGGCATCTGGTGTTCATGTTATCGCTGGTACTGGCCACTACGTTTCCACCGTTCAGCCCTCGAGTGTACTCGCTCAAAGCCAAGAGCAGCTTCACGATGTTATGTTAGCAGAGCTTACTGTAGGCTGCATTGATGAACCAGAAATAAAATGTGGCATCATCGGAGAGGTTGGGAGCAATTGGCCCATGCACGGTATGGAATTTTAGTATACTAGCCAATATTGTATAAAGAGTAGCTTAATAGAAAAATCCAGACTCCTAAGTGGTTCCAAGTGGTTTTAGAGTTGTCTAGTTGTTATGGCTAAGACTGAAATGCTTGTTGTGTTTCAGATTTTGAGAAGCGAGCGGTGCGGGCTACGGCACAGGTGCAGGCTCAGACTGGCTGCCCGGTGAGCTTTCACCCGGGACGAAATGCGGCTGCGCCATTTGAGATTATGCGGCTCTATTTGGAGGCTGGGGGCAGTGCAGACAAGGCTGTCATGTCACATCTTGACAGTAAGTTCTTCTTGGGAATCTTCATGGGTCTTATGTGTAGATCTAGGTCTTATGTCTTAGGTCATACCTGCCGCTTCTGTGCAGCGATTGTTTTGATGGAGAGTCCCAAGATTACGTGATGCTCCAAATTCAAATGGCTTGAGAACAAGTGGTTCATCAGTTGAACCTGTACTAATTTTTCCTTCATTTTTAATCTTTTTGCTAGTTGTCATTCATTTACAAATTCATACATGTAATAATTAGAAATAAAGCTTCATGGCTAAGACCATGGTGATAGGCCAGTGCCACAAGGCCAGGTGTCTAAACAAAATGATGTTAAAGATCACAATTCAAATAATCATTAAACAATCTGTGCATGGCCGGTGGATGCATCTTGTAGGAACGTTGCTGAAAGACGAGGATCTGCTGCAGTTTGCCGAGCTCGGCAGCTACTGCCAGTTCGACTTGTTTGGCACTGAGTGCGTCACCTACCAGTTCAGTGCCGAGTTCGACATGCCCTCGGACATTCAGCGTGTTTACAAGGTACCCACGCTAGAATCGGCAAGGTGCTGTGTCTGTATTGCCAAGGAACTGAATGTGTCTTGATTAAATCAATATGTACTGTGGAGTAAGTTCGAGCACTGGAAGGCATGGACCATAAATGTACAATTTTAATTTTTGCCCATATTCCTATCACCAACCTTGACCAACAATTTTTGTTGCCAATACACCTTCATACTTGCACCATGAACTGTAATTTGGCACACATACCATGGAGTCCCATTGAATATGCCGACCAAGCTGACGTCACCTGTAGATGAACGCAATGCTAGCAGTCATGTGAGTGGCCATCTTTGCTTGCAGGTGATCCGTCTTCTGGAGGAGGGACGCGGTGACAAGGTGCTGATGGCACACGACATCCACACGAAACACCGACTGGTAATTACAACACTTTATACATCCAAGCATACTTGGCTAACCAAGCGATACCCTTATAATTCTATATCCATTTACGTGGGATTTTGGACTAATTGAATCAAGAGCGTGCTACTGGTATCTCTTTTTTAAATTATAAATGCTTGCGACTTATCGATTTATTTGCTACAAAAATATGTTGTCCATAATATCACCTGTTGGTTTTCTCCAGCTGTGACAGAATTGTTAGATTTTTTTTCAATGAGATAAATGAGGTAAAGCGGTAAAGCTTGTTGTTC
>LVVV01432023.1:0-12344 GCA_001676325.1 Amphinemura sulcicollis
GTTTGCAACTGCACTTTCCAAAAATGTCATCCACTCCGGGATACGAACCCGGGACCTTCAGGAGAGGTTGGAGGGACTGAAGTTAAGCAACATTGGGCTGGGTCAGGTATGGGATGGATGAACGCCATTCACATGGCCTATTTGAGATAGAGGCTGGAGGGACTGATTTTAGGCAAAGTTGCGATGGATCAAGTTGTTCAATTGGTTTTCTACAGTGAAAGTATTTGTCAGTTTTATTCGCAGCTCTATTTCTAAAAAGCGTTCAAAGAGTTTCTCACGTGCGGTGCCAGGTCTGAGATTCTGACAGTCACCTTACCCTTGCTCCTGGGCGTGATCCTGTTCGTCATATTCGTCGCACGAGCGTCCCTGATTTAGGACGACGACAGCTCTGTCTTTCACGCGCTCGCCGATCTCAAGGAAGACCACGTGGAGCCCAGCGAGAACTGATTGGATGGGTCAATTAAATTCGCGACTGTCTCGTATGAGCCAGGGATGCAGGATCTTGACGAGTTCCTGAAGTTACACCGGTATCTCGAGCAGAGTAAGTGCTTCAGAGAGTGAAGCTGAGCCATTGTAAAGAACATAAAAAATCGGGGGTTGTCGCGACATCGAACGTAGGGGCTGATAAGCTAATACTACCTCTGTATAAGATAAGATGGGTTGTAACTTGGGGATCTTTTGGTTTCTGAAGCAGTTATTGTAGAGTCTATACTATATTCCATTTAATGAGATTAATTGCATCCTACAGATTGATACTCATTCCTGTGAAAGAGTCCGGCACCGTCGCGCCCTTGCCACCTCTCCCTCCCACTGCATGGTCACGGGCTCGATGTTGTTTCGTCGGCGTCCAAAACTCTTCTCCTTCGATGCTTGACCGAGGTGGCGCGGCACATAGCCGTCGTTTGATTACTAAAGAATACAGCAGGGCTGGCTGGCTACCACAGCAGCCAGCAGATGACATTGCTATGCGTTAGCAAGTTTTATGCCCGAGACGCTGATTCGGCGTTCCCACCTGGCACCTTGCGTTAGTTTCACGAATTAAAGAGGACCATTCCAGACAATGTAAAATACTGTAATTTGCGAATTCGCACTTAAAATTTTCAATTTCCGCAAAAAGGCATTATGAACTTAACTCACACACCAGCAATTAAAAACTCTTACATTATACATTGTCAAAAATATTCGACTTTAAAACGAAATATCATTTCATTGAGTTCAATCTGTACAAGAATGCGCCAGTTCATCACAGGTGGCTGTATGTTGCTATCATTAACTGTTGGTTGTCAAGCTAGTTGTTTAGTCTGGCAATAGCGAAAGTCGCAATAGTATGCCAGAAAATGCAAATAAAAACCTATAATTAGTTGAAACTAGTTTAAATTACGAAAGCTCGCAATGGGCAGTAGATTATTAAAAAAATAATAATAATAATAATAATAAAAATAAAAATAAAACTTAATAAAACCTATAACTTTACATCAGAATCACGCACGAACGTAAAAACTGTAGAACTACTATATTTTGATGTGTTTCACATGTTTACATAGTTTGATGCAAAAAATATCAAGTACTGTAGACGGCAGGTACAGCATCAAAAAGTTTTTGTGAAATCTGGAAATTGGTTGTACGTTTTAAGTTTTCGTCTTATTTCTCGACTATTTTCCACATCCCTTGCAGTTTGAATACTGGGATCGGGGCAAGGAAGGCTGACGTTAGAGGAGCAGACACGTAAATATTGTTTTCTACAATATATTCTAAAGCACATTCAATTATCTACTACCAAATAATAAGATGTTTATGAAAATGAAGGACAAGTGCTATGAAAGCAATCAGCACCGGCCCCAATATGAGGGAACCAACCAAGCCAGCGCCGTAAGAAAAGTCCAGCATCTGGATCCAGCAGATGACGGCGACGTCGAAAAGGAAGAGGAAAAGTCCTAGTAGAGTGGAGAAAGTCCAGGCTATGTCGACGAACCGCTGCATGCTCTCGTGGGGTGTCCCCAGGATGGACCCTTTAGGGTGGGTCTTGAAGATGGTGTCGATATTTGGAAGTACGTAGGTACTGATCATCAAGGCGAAGATGTGGACGGACACGAGGATGGACGTCGTCGTCGTGAATAAAACGAAAAGCCACTCGGGGACTGCAGTGCTGCTGCGTAGGTTCACCTCGACCATTGCCACCTGCCGAAGGACAAAGGAGTTATTGCTGAAAAATTATTTCGAATTGCTATTGATTTTCGATCGCTCAAGCGTCTCTTTTTTATTACACGCAACCAAAATTCGATAGCTGATGAATATTTTTAATCAGAGCTGTTTGATTAGCGTGCTTTCTTTTAATTGTTATTGATTTTCATTGTTTGAGTACTTTCATATTACAATTACAATCTTGCAGTGAAATAATTACCGTTGCGAAACCAGTGAGCAACTCCGAGGTCGATGCGGATCCTTTCAGCTTAGCTCTGGTCAAATAGAGAAGTCTCCACTTAGACATAACTGATGCATTGTTTTCTATCGCTTTTGGGGGTCCTTGGATCTGAAAAACAAAAAGTCGTGCAAATACCATACTTATATACCAATACCTTATATTTTATTCCCACGCAGTATTTTCTCACCTTGTTTGCCCTAGAACTTCCGCAGGTGCATTGACAGACGCATTTTCCGCGATAAGGCGAAGCTCCTTGCGCCAGAGACCAAGGATAAGCTGTCATTTCACTTCCGATATCTCTCTTGGGAGTCGAACTGGGACTTTCAAGTAAATCTGGCATCGCCCCACCTCTCACACTTTTCCCATAACTTCTGGCGGAACGTGATATTGTTTGCCCATCGTGCTTGTGATTCGTTTCATTTTGGTAAAATGTTTCCATCTGAAAGCAGCTTTTCACAATCAAGGTACGGTATGCATGCAACACCCCAAACGTCCTGCTTTCTCAAATCCGTACTAGAAATCGTTATAAACATCCAATTTCTTTTATGTACACACCTCTCGATTTAAGTCTGGCTTCTACAGGCTGCAGCAAGCAAAACCTCGAAACTATGGTGTTGTCGTTCTTCGTCAGCGCTGTGCAACGAAATGACGGTTGCCAAGTGTGATATTGCAATACTGCAGAGTGCAGCTACACGTGAGTGACATATCGTGAACGTGTCAGTTTCATGTACGTTACGTCACCTTGATCGCTTTGGAAGCAATTAAAATAGATTGAAGACTGTTCTATTGCTTTTGATTAGATTTACCGTGGTAATCATGTCCAGCTTGATTTATATTCTATAATGAATTTTTATTATGGAGAAGTAGCTGCTCTTATTACTAAAAGAAAACAATGATAAAAAATATTTAATTTCTCTTTAGTATAGGTAACCCGCTTTCATATGCATTTAAGGGACGGAGTATAATTTTTGGAAAGTGCCGACCTGTTACCGTTATTACGTCCCTGGATGCAAACAATGGATCAAAACGAAAATAAAGTTACAAGATAATTAAAAAGATTTTATTGTATTGGTAAATCCACCTACAGGACATCAAAGTAAACAATCCGGAAAACCACCATATTTGCTCCAACTGTAGCTGCATCTACGTCTTCCTCAAGAAGCCTAGATCGTCTTTTGCCTCGGCTGCCCGACAAAAGACGATCTAGGCTTCCTGGTCTTCCTATACCATTAAGTGCTTGTAGAAGTGAATGATAATAAAAATAAAGACGATCAATGCAGGTCCAACAATTAAAGAACCCACCAAAGCTGCAGTGAAAGAAAAGTCCAGTAACTGAATCCAACATATGATTGCTACTTCGAGGAGAAACAGAAACAGCCCTAACACTGTTGAAAACGTCCATGCCAAGTCTATGAATCTGCGCATGCTCTCGTGGGGTGCTTCTGTAACCAAGTCCTTGTGTCGAATCTTGAAGATGGCGTCTATGTTAGGTAGGATATAGGTGCTAATCATCAATGCGAAGATGTGGACAGCAACAAGGGACGTGTTTGTCACCGTGAACAGCACGAACAGCCACTCGGGAACCTTTGTGGGATTGTGAATGGTCATGTTGACCAGCGACACCTGCAACATGGTAGGTGCACTTTTAGGTTAGTTGTTAGAACAGGTATTTGGGACAGAGTGCGAAATATTTGCAGCTATCATAACCAATAGGTTTGAGCAACTTTCGAGTCTCGCATCGTGCCGTAATATAATGAAGTTGAATATTATATGGCATTTCCATCGAAGTTCGTAAGTTCATGGCAAATTATTTTGAAACATGGATAATCCTGATTTTTGTGCGTAGTTACCATAGCAAATCCAGCCAAAAGTTGAGAGGTTGTTGTTGATCCTTTCAATTTTGCTCGACACATGTGTAGAAGCCTCCAGGACGCGTCATTTGCTTTCTTATCTTCTGACAACTTTGGATTTTCTTTTATCTGGAAATAAATGACGCAACTGTGACGTGAGTGTAATACTGTGACACGCACGATGTACTAATGGAACGCACCTTGAATCCTGTTGTGCTGCCGCAAATGCACTTACAGTTGCATCGTCGAAAGGATGAACGTGGTTCGCACTGTAAGGACCAAGGAAAGGCGGATGCAAGAAACTTATCTGAGTCTGCGACGATGAAAACGGGCCTCTCCTCAAACATGTGGGGCTTTTCTCCCGACCCAAGGGTTCTAATTGAATTACACGAGTCATTTCGCAAAGAATGGTTTGCAAATTGAATAGGATTGGGATTGAAATCTTGTGTACCCATTTCTGGGATAGTTTCCTGTTGCCTCATCTGCAAAAAAATTACTAATGAAATCTAAATTTATCTATAAGATGCCAATTGTGATTCTGATTGATCCCTTTCTACTTACTACAATATCTTCGGCCTGGTGATCGTCACTGTTGCAGCGAGAGTCCTCACTGTCCTAGTAAGATAGAACCAATCCCCTTTCGACCGCCTTTACTTGCGTACTAGAAATGAAATACGATTCAGTCAAAAAGTGAACCACCTTAAAATAACTGATAGCTAGAAATGCTGATATGCAACATGTTTACAAATATCGGTTTGCTAAGAAAAATGAAATTCATGGCCATGCATAGAAATATCGCATTAATTTTTATACGATAAGTCTGAAAAACCACTTAAAAACTTTGTACTTCCACTTCACTCATTTACAATACCATGTAGTATCATCTAGTAGCACAGAATTCTGGATTCAGAATACACGTTTGAAATATTTATTAGATTGGAACTTTATACCTACTTCATCAGTAAATATCAATACTTCTTGGAGAGTTCTTTAATTGACTCGTAGAGTTCTAGAGAGTCATTATTTGTCTATGAAATACGATTGCAATTTTTTGTTGCGTTAGTTTCTTTTCATGGTATTGCAAGTTTGATGACTTATCGGCATGCAACCCTAGAATACCACATGGGTTCTAATGCTATTTCAGATGTCAACCATACATTGCCTGTTGGGATAAGCTGCATGAAATACGCAACACCATGGCACCAGCATTGATCAATGTACAACCTTGTTTCGAAACCAAAAGCCAACAAGGGACCGCAAGAAATAGTGTGTTTCAAAATGCCCAGCATGCGGAGAAAAATGTGCATATTGTATCAAATTTATTGAGTGATAACCATCACAACAAGAACGATGTCTCTACTGCTTTTGGACAACACATTCAACCAATCCTTACAATATTGAAGTTGACTGGTGCATTACCAATTCATGTGGTTTACAAAAGTATATACTAACTTCGCCTATCTCCTTTTGTTACTCAAATAAATGTCACATTTTTGGGCATTGAAGACTAATTTGCGTTCGTTGATTTTGTTCTAGAGTGGTGTTTCAAATGGTGTTCATTTACTTCACTTTACTGTGGGTGGATATACTTCATCGTTTCAACACTTATCGTCTTTATTATGAGAGACATGAGTATCAAAAATGAGCAATTGGACAACTTTGACGACAAAATGTACCTGCAATTGATAATATTCGTGGTTATACCGTTCATCTTAACGCCTTTCAGTACGTGGATGGACGCTAAAAGTATTGCCCGATATCTCAACGAATGGACGGAATTTCAGGTTAGAACTGTTGGTTCCTTTTGTCTGTCTTGTATGCTGAACTCGAAATGGCAGATTGCAATTTGACAAAACGAGCGAAACACCAATTCAATCCACATGTTCCAGCAACTGTACCTGAAAGTAACGCGCTCCAAAATCGTCTATGGGCGTCAACTGTTTCTTCAAATCTATTGTACAGTAGTAGTCGCCATCTCTGCTGCTTCGTTTATTAGTTGCCAATACTTGCCGCCGAATTTGCCGACTTGGCAAGCACCAGCAGTACCATTCACTATCCTCACGGCCTCAGCAGTCTTCGGCTACTACAGTTCTATGTTTAACACCCTGTCGTACTCTGGCAGAGAGCTGGTGAAATCTTTTCAGGTAATATATCTGAAGTTGTTTCTGTACATCGTCAATGCGAGACGCTTAATTTTTTAATATCCTATAAATAACGAACTCAATAATTTGTTATGCCATATTGACTAAGCTTTGTCGCTTTCAGAGCGACTTGGCCGCTTTCTCAATGCATTGCCCTCGAAAACTGATACGAAACTATGAAAGATTGTGGCTGTCTTTGAGCAGACTGGCCAATCAGTTGGGGTGCTCGTCCTTCCGCACGCTGACAGTGGCGCTGGGTTTTGCTATGTTGTTCACAACTATCTGTTTATATCAAACACTGGCAAGATTGACATCAGAAGACGACGAGTATGTAGTTACTTCTATGTTCGCGTTTAATACAATTGGAAACGTCCTCCCGGCATACGTGGTTTGCAACTGGAGTTACCTTACTTCGCGCCAGGTAAGACGCACCGTTTCGTGAGTGGGGGAAAGAATTTCATCGCCATCAGGCAAGTCAGGTTGTCGAACGGCTCAAAAATAGGCACGTTTCCACAGATTGAGCTTGAATTGAAGCATCATCTCTGGGAAATGAATTTCTCTGACGTCTACGCTAATTGCACAGAAGAGGTATATTTTAAATATCAATAACAAAATCTAGTGATTTTTTGGTTATTTCCTTACTAATCAAAAGTCATTTTTCTTTGATATCATTTTAGATATCATCGTTTCTTAGAATTATTCATGAAAATCCTCCAGCAATATCCATTGGCGGATTCGTTAAAGTGGATCGTTATCTTCTTCAGGGCGTAAGTAAAAATCCAAAAACTTATCCTAGCGCTGATAGGATACTTAATGGATCTCCACCGCCTCATGTTTCTGTTGATTTCAGATTTGTGCGACCATTATCACCTATCTGATTTACGTCATTCAGTTCCGCATGAGTGCCGCACGTGTTAGTGCCTAATCATATCTTTAGAACCACGGAGAACGAATCGACAGCGTTCACAATGAATAACTTAAAAGTCCTAAAATCGCTTCATTTTATTCCATTTTGTGATTCATTTCTTTGGCTATGACTTTGTAGTCGGCCAATACAAATTCAGATAAAATTTAGGCTTAGATATGTCATCGTAAGTATGTCGTCTAGGCGCTCTTGTAAGCAGATTTCCAAATGTCCACAAGACAAACCGAACTATGGAACCTGTAGAACAACTGCAGAGGGACGCACATGTGCTTGATTAAAATCCACAAGACATAGCCGTACATTTCATATCGGGAATCTGTTGTCTTGATCTGGAAAGTCTCTGTGATCCACATTGACAGGTTGCAAATGATTAGGAAGGTAATCAGCTGTTTTCCGGGCTTTACGCGGCGAAGGTGCTTCGAGTTGCTGCATCGTCGAAGGCCGTCCATTATCAGCGGTGTCTGGATAAGAACTTGAAGCACCTGGAATCAGATTATCAAACTGTTTATCCATGAAACCGATAAACATTTTCTTTACCAGGTGTATGCAAACTTATCAAACTGCTTATCCATTAAAGCGATTCCTAACGATCGGAATTTATTTCCACAAGTTACTTCTGACAAGTCAGAAGTTTTGCGGGAAACGTTTTCTGTGCCAAGAGTATGCAAGCATTACCATTGATCGTTGTCGATTAATTCTTTGAAATATTATAATATTTTTTAAAATATTTTAAATATTTGGCTCAAACTCTATATACCTGAATAACGATCTTGCTGATCCCCAGTAAATCTTGCTTGCCCATGGAGGCTGGGATGCTAAATATCGCATACATGAAGTATGCAGGAATGCAAGCAAACAGCAGCAGGTCGTCGAGGAAGCTTACGGGATGCGTGTTTACATCCAGCATACGCATGCAGCGGTACGCGAACACAGAAGCGAAGGTCATGAGAAGGAGGATGAATACACCGTAGCTGGTGTTGATAACCAACCCCAGCTCCACGTACGTCCTACGAGATGCAAGCAAGATTGATTTGTGAAGCGAACTGGCCTGTTGGCGTCGGTTGAGGTATAGGATCTGAACACTGCTTTAAAACCATTGATAAATAATTGAGAGCAAGAAAGCATGTATGAGGAAATAATATGAATTTCGAGCACCCATATTGCATTTCTGAATTGCTTTCTTTGTACCATTTTCATCATGTTCAATGCCAACTGCATTTTTCAGTTTTGTAGAGACCGAATTTCGTATTTTCTTGGTGAAATGCCATGAAAAAATAGAGCTGTAATTAGATACTTTCGAGACAAATTTTAGAAATAACCTGTTTTGAGTACTCACTTGTCTGACATTACCACGAACACGATGATGATGGTTAGAACTGACGTAGCCAGCACGGCAATCCCGGCGAAGAGTCCTTTGGAGGCAGCCGCGCAGTCGGCCTGGATGATGGATCTCTTTGACTCGTATTCCACAAGATTGCAGTTTTCCTCAGAGTCCAGCATGTTGCTGTTACATTGCCCGATGTTATGCCACATCATGTACATGATGCCAGCTGCAAGAGGTACGACTATAGATGTACGTTGCTGGGTACCTCCCAAAAACTTCATTTGCTATACCTTGGACACTTTCAATCAAAATTGAACAAAAATGCTCGTTAATATTTCTGCAGTCAATGAATTTTTCTTTCTCTTTGTTTATTTATATACTGTCCCTTATGGGTGAGAGAGATAAAATGAAAACTCGATATAAGTGTAACACATATTTTAGTTTCACTGTTGTCAAGTTATGAGCAGTGAGCAGTGGAGTGCAGTCAGTTGCAATGTTTGACAAAGCTTGTCATTGAACCTTGATAAGAAAAACAGAACCTTGGATTTCTGGTAGGTTCTTACCGACAAGAATGCTGAACTCGATGGTAAATGGATACAAATACATTGAAAAGTTAGAAAAAAAGTTCGTTATTCCGTTGAAATTCTGGCACTGAAGTGTTGTCGATATATTGAATACCCCACCGGTTCCTGCAAGTTAAAGCATAATTGGCAACTATTATTGAGTAATGTCGAATACGTTCCTAAATGCATTTTTGAGATCTACCAGCGTTTAAGAAAATATATTTTTCGCTTACCGCTGTCATTCGAGTATTTGTATAGCTCGATTTCAAACTTCTTTATGGCGTCCAGCGTCTCGTCGAGGATGGTCCACGCCCAGAAGCAGACGCTGGTGGCAATGCAGTGCATGATGGCGAATCGAGCCAACCCCATGTAACGGTTTACAATGACCTTCGAGACGAAAACATTTCCATTTATTTGTAGGCGGAATTTTCACATGCCATTTTTTATATTCTCAGGTTTGCCAGTGAGTTTGGCATTGAAATTTTCTAGCAAGCTTAAAATATGCATACCTAACTAACTTGTAATCATGGGATGGGATCTATCCAGAGTATATATTCGAAAGATATATTTCTTGTTTCGCATGACGAAAATTTCGAGCAAGTGACTAGGGAGGTGGGTAGCTGGTAGGAGGTCCTGGTTGGTAGTTAAACGGCTGGCATGTCCGGACAAATAACTTACACTGGCGTGCTTGAATACGAAGTACAACTGGCAAGATGTGAAAATGGGATGACAAATGTCGCGCACCAAGCGGGAATTTGACCCACACTCTGGTATTTGCGACATGAGAGCGACAACTTGGTACGCGACCAGAGATGCACTGTGGATCACGAGTCCGAAGCAGAACACTGGAACGGAACAGAAGAATGTTTTACTAACTTTAACAATTTTCTTTGTTCGTCAAGGACAGGGTATTCGATACTGTGAATGAAAATTCAGGAATTTTTAACCAGTATACAGTTGCGAGTTGAATTATATTGATGATGGTTTGGGAACGGATAATTATTAGTGGCTGTTGATCAATGCTGTTAGTTGATGTTAGTTTTCCCGTTTAAACAAATAAATCAAGCCAACCGTAGTTTCGATTCCCAGGGTGAACGCAAGTGGAGTAATTATTGCTTTACTTGCTTAGCTTCATACAAACATATACCTTTACTTTCGTATGGGTAGGCGATTATTTCGATTGGATGGTTTACCTGCTGCACCACACTTCAAATAGAAACTTCCAGAGTGGCGGCCGGAAGTAAAGCAATAATCATGCCAAATCCCGCCCGCTTTCCCATTCCAGTCAGCTTCCAGCCTTTCCTCCTTTAAATCCACGACCGTTGGTCGAGCTGTGAACGAAACGTGATCAGACGGACAACTTATTTCGTAGATATAAAGCTCAATTAGAATTTAGTTTTTCCTACCTTGGTATATACTTTTCCGCCTATTTTCTCTTTGTAGTAAGTGATATCGAATATGGAATTTAAGGAAAAGGATGTAGACTGTGCCTACAAGCAACAAATAAATTCCAAATATCTAAAACAGAAATATTATTTTCGACATAATGGAAATATTAAGCTTGGTTTTGGGGAGTAAACAGAAATTAGCATCATCAGGCAATAATCCTTATTTGCTGACAGAAGATAAGAGAAAACCAGTTTACTTTTTTGAATAAATATGGCATGATACTTTTTTAGGCCGGGTGCGACATTCAAAAATAAAATATGTAGCTATTGTAATTCTTACGTCAACAACTTCCTGTGATTGATCTGTCAAGATTCCTTGGATTTTGACGACCACGCCGAATGTTACTGCAAATACACCGTAAATGCAACTTGCAACTAATGTCAGAAGTGATCTGCAAAGACAATTTGCAACGGGTACAAACATACAAAGAAATATTAAACCAATGATTAAGTTAAGATATAAAATTTCTTTACTTGAACAGCTTTCCAGTTTTTACAATTAATTGGATAGACGATTGAGGCGTGAGAATTCGTTTCAAGCACAGATATGTGTTTTCTGTGTGAGTTATTGTGTATGATGTATGATTGTGTTGCTTAACTGGGACTGATTCTTATCTCGAAGCATACAACCGCCCATCTATTATAATTTGTTGTGAGTGTGTTTTTCTTCTCTGAGTAGCGGCCAAAAGGAGACACAGATCGCTATGAAATTTTCAAGATACTTGGGAACCTTTCAAGTTTGAACCCGGCAAGCTTTTTTGGCCCTTTGAAAGTGAAAGGTTTGATTCAATAAAGCATGGTGTACATTTCATCCAAAGCAATCGGTTTCTGTACGAATAATTTCAACCTTATGTTTGAAACCCTCGAAATTCGTTGACGGGTTTATAAATACTGGTATTCGACACTTTATCTCGAATCACTCATCTTTCAGCATGACAAAGATTGTTTAGTGTTTGCCTAGTGTTAAATTGGCTGTTTCTTACTCAAAAGATTGATTCCGTTGTTCAGGGTTGGAGGTAGGAGCATTGTTAATGTAATTACTGGAAGCTTCGTCTGGCGCAGGTTCCGTGGATATTATCGTCATCGACACGCTCCTGTTTCGTACGAGAAGGCCAGAGTTGGCTTGCTGCAATCAGACCCCAGTTTGTTTAAAGGAACCGTTCATTCCAAAATGTGAAATTGATAAACGAAAATGGACGGTCAAGAAAAATTCATTTTCCCAGAGCCAAACAAAAATAGACACCTTAACCCCACTACTTTTCTGATAGGTGTTCAATACTTCAAGTTCTCTTTGAGTCTGGAAAAATGTATTTTACTAGGTCAACTTCAACATCTTTGGATGGTTATTTGGTTCTCACTTCCCACACTTGTAAATGATTTTAAAATCTACAGGAAAAGTAATTTGACATCTATCTTATATGGTAATGGCACGTTTACCTTAAATGCGTCTTCGATATCAAAAAGGTGTCGGGAATAATTGTCGATAGATATTGCTGTAGTCATCGTAGTATTGCTCGAGTGAACCGGTTGCTCGTCTTCCGTGATTAGGCCCATTGCAATATCCAGTAGATTATGACTTCTGAGCCACTGACTTTCTCATTGTGGACCCATCACCATATATGACTGACTTTGTCGAACTAAAAGCTGCACTAGACAATATTCCTGCGTAGA
>LVVV01432024.1:0-12358 GCA_001676325.1 Amphinemura sulcicollis
AGTAAGTGAAATTGAAGATTTCGCTTCGCTCGCTTCGCTCGCTACGCTCATCAATGAGTAGGAAAACTTGATCAGAATTAGAAAGTCATCAACCATTCACATCTAGAACTCAATCATTAATTAATAATTCGCTATCCCCAAATTACATTTCAAAACCTTTATCGCAAAAATTAAAAATCTAAATGACAAATAATAAATATTTAACAACTGGCACAGGGAGTCATGAATACAATAATATTTACCAAATCGTAAGAGCTGGAATATACAACTTTTTACAAATAAAATTGCATGCTTAAGATAAGCAGGAAAATTCCGGGTTTCCTCGTACCTGTCTTCTCTCTTCCCGTCGCGACCGCGCGAATCCCTGTCGCGTTCTCGATCCCACTCCATGTCGGGCCGCCTGACCGGCCGTTCCCGTTCGTCCCGGTAACCTCTGTATCTACCCAACGTGCCCGCAAAACATACATTTCAAATGAACCATGCAACGCTAGTCGGCAATACACAAACATGCCCTTGTGACTGGCCATTCGCTACGAAAACAAAGTTGAACGTTGATGGGATCTCTTGTGAGTAGTCATCGGCTACTTGACTTCATGGAGAAAACAAATGGTAAGAACGATCGAGGCGTAGATAATGTAACCAATTTATCAGAAGCCATCGAACTCGAAGTAAAAAGAAATCATTGGCGTCCCTTAAGAAAAATTGAGACAACTTGAACGAAACATAAAAGTACATCTAAAAACAAAAATAAGCTTGCCATTGCTAATTTAACATAATGTCACTATGCAGAATCTGAATATCAATCTGATGACACTTAAAATATAAAATATAATCTCAGGCAGGAATACTTTACAATTGCAATCCATATGAATTAAAACTCTAGAATATGCACCTGTCTCCTTCATCATCTCTCCGAGGAGCCCTGTCACGCTCCCATCGCCCGGAATGGTAGTCGCGATCCCGATCCCGTTCCCAGTTGTCGCGGTCCCGGTCCCGGTGGCCAAACTCCCGGTGGTCATCCCTGAAGGAAGAGATCGGTCGTTCAACATTATTTTATTTTTTTAGAGAGTGATTTAAGATTTTGTCGCTCAGAATTCGCCATTCATCACAAGACACAATAATTCTAATTAACATTTTGAGGCAACACTATGCATTCAAGAGCATGCAAAACTTCAATACATCCTTGCAGCCCTAGCAGTGTGCCTTTATTTGCTATTACACTGCTTCTGAACCATATAAAATTATTTAGGCATTTATTTTTTGTTTGGGGGAATCCACACTAGCTCCTAAGCCAGGTCTGGATAACCCATGGAAGTCGCGGGCCAGATTCAAAATTCCTGGACGCACCGCGGGCCGAAAATACAGAAGAATTAATTTCATTTATCGTAAAAAGGGGAAATCATCATCAGCGGAAATGACCAAAAAATCCTCCTTTCCCAACACCAAAGAAATACTACTGAAACAATAATATCAGATTTAACCGAATCCTGAACAAATGCTGAACTAGTTCGTGTCCACCACCGAATTCCACAGACAGATCGTCGCCGCTGATTGGGAAAATAGTGGCCAAACGTACATTGCTCCTAATCCGTAAATTGGTTTTAATTTAATTCTTTGCATGCGGGGAATTTCATAAAACAGGCTAATGGCAAGGGATACAACCCACCCATCTTCTCAGCCCTTTCACATGCCAATACTAGATAAAGCCAAAAATAGGAAAAGAATCATTGTTCAGCTGACGAGTTTCAGTCGCATCTATACAACTCGATTTTCTGGCGAAAGTCGTCTGATATCATTATGAATAGAAAGGTTTCAATAGTAAACTAATCCTGTCACCTGGAATGTTGTGATCTTGAGCTTTAATGGTCAGAATGGTCAGAAAGATCATAACAACAAATAAAAGACGATAGATAACAGACCACTCAAAAACAAAATTTTGTGATCTTATCCATTAAATTTAGATTTACTTAGACATGAATACTTTTTGTTTCATCCGGGCCTTTTCCCATTCTTTTGCACCGAGGGTTTGCGGGCTGGGGGTTGCCCAGGCCCATCCTAAGCATTTCAGCTTGACAGGAGTTGGGAATGAGTAAGGGATGGAGTTTGGAGGTGGCCATGCCCATGGTGGAACTATCCCAGTATTTGCCTGGAATTGCTGTGGGAAATGACAGAAAACCACAACCAGGATAGCCGGCTTCCAGGATCGAACCTGGGACCTCCTGAATACAAGACAGACGAGCTCTCACTGCGCTACTATTATGCTCAATTTACAAGAAATCCAAGCAATTCGTTTCCTATCTTAGGTCAACTGCATTCGATCAATTAGAAAAGGACATTTAGAGTACTAAAATTATTGGCTTCATAGTTCGTCACACAGTATGCCCTGTTGTCTGTAAGTGATATATCGCTAAGAACAGGGCAAGAAATATGCATAGAAATTTAATCAGTAATCAGATGAAGTATTCAGTTAAGTGCCACATATATGCAAATAATTTAAAATGTGCAGTGATTCTTCTAGCTTGTGCAGTCGGTAAACGTTTCAAAACCGAAGTGTTTCACAAAGCTAAATTTCTAAATATCTCTGACATACTATACACCCTAAAGCTCGAACAATTTTACGATCAAAGTAATAATTAATTTTGGCACGCATTTTTCGTTAACGTGACAGAATTCTAAGCAACGCAAGCAAAAGACGTGCCGCTAACGTCGACCTAAACCAACGTAATCGATCGCCAGCCATTACCTGCGATACGAGTCCCCGTGCGGTGGCGGTGACGAGCGGTGTCGAGTGGCCGGTCCAGGAGTGAGGTGCGTCGAGACGGGAGCAAAGTGTGCGGAAACCGGCGTAAAGTGCAGAGGGTCCCGCGTAGCGGTCGCAGCTGCGCCGCCGTGACCATAATCGAACGTCTGGACCGGCGCCACAAACTTGGGTGCGGCAGACACAGCGGCTGCAAGGAAAATTGCGGGTTACGTCGGGGTATTGCGGTTGCAAATGAGTACGGTCTTCATGCTGGCTTGGAATTGGTAGATTCGTATTGGTCAGGCCTCACTGCATTTTGAACTCTAGGGATCCAACATGCTTGTCTATTGGATACATCACAATAGATAAAGTAGTATTGCGAGTTTTAGCCAATTTGAATGCAAATCAAGACTCGAAATAAATTATTAGATCGTTTTCTCTAGTTTGCTTGTCGAAAGCTGAGCGTTCATTTAGCTTTGAATGCCAAACTTAATATTATATCCGTTTATTAAAGTATTTTTTATGTTTCTTTCTCAACAGCGTTCCAATTTTCTGTGACCTTGTCACAGAATTCTGTTCTACACTCAGTTTTAAAAAATTAAGTTAAGTGCACAGCAGCCCTACATCATTTTCCCAATGAGAAACATAAAGAACAGCAATGCATAAGCAAACATCCAATAACAATATTGAAGGCATATGCTAGGCTAGGCTGACAAGGTTTTAAAGCATCCCTAGAAATGCAAGGCATTGTACTGGATGCAGGTATGCACACGAAAGAAAGAAGGTAACCTAACCTGGCTCAATGGTGGGCCCTGCGGGTTTATGTCCGTACTCAACGATGGTGGCAGGCTCCAACTCGAACGTGCTGTCTTCCCACTGTCGAGCAGCGCGGAAATCTTCATCTTCCCGTACCCCCATCTGAACGACCCAAAACTCCAGTAAATTTGGACAAAATCAACAAAAGATATCTTACATTCACTAGAATGTAAAAACCATTTTTCAATACATAAAACCAATTTTCGTGTAAATAATACAGACTCCATTCTTGTAAATTGCAAACAATATCCGCACCTGCTCGTTCCGATAGAAGTCCTGCTGGTCGTTCCAGCGGTCGTACGGCCGGTCGAACCCGCCGCGGCCCATGCCTGGCGGCCCGTCGAACCCACGTGGTCCGTAATCACGCGCCCCACGTGACTCGCCGCCGTACTCGTACCGCACAAACGAGTCGGTGTAGTCGTCTCTCTCTGGAGGGTATTCATCACGCGAGCGGTGTTCAAGCTCACCGTGGTGGAAGCCGTGGGGGCCACGCGCAAAACCGCCGGGCCCGCCTTGTGCAGAGTGTGGTCCCTGAACAACGATGGGCATTGTTACTTGTAGGAAGGGTTTTTAAATGTCAAGGGTCATTCGTCATCAAGCTACAATCTGCCATATAAAGCAGAGAGAACTCCAGGCTTATTGTCTGCAGGGAGAGCAAATTAAATGTGAAGGAGAATTCTTCAATGCTGTACCAGGGTCTGAATTACATTGTTTCACGTATGGTAAAACAATTCTGAGTTTGGTGCCATTGGGTTGCCTCCTGAGCACAGTAACTGGTAAGTCAATTTCAGAATTGCTCTACCTCACGAGAGACTACATATACTTGGGCAACCTTTGGAAGTGCGGGCTAGATTCAAAGTTTCTGGACCATCACGGTCACGGATAGACACACAATCACCCCCCATGAGATTAATGTTAACCTTCTTACTATTAAAAAACACGGTGAATGTTTGCTATAGCTTATGCTATATGCTTATCTTATATGCTTAACCTTTAGGAACAAAGCCAAGTTAATCAATTCTGACAGGATGTCAGAATTGTCATAATTTGTCAGAATCAATGTTTCAGATGTAAAAGTTGACTTCTACAAACACAGCTTGTATGGCCGCCCACAGTTATCTGAATTACGTTACGTCTTAACTCGGTAACATCAATGATCTCTCAAATAGCAAACGATCGAATACAAAGATCTTTGTTCAAGCAACGGAAATATCAGTGCGGGGACTCACATTGTTTGGTCCCTGCTGTTTAAAGCTGTTAGGCCCTGGCCCTTCCCGCTGCGGTGGCAAATTGTCCATTGGCCCGCGTGCAAAGCCTTGCTGGAAATCGTCCCGCCCTCCTTTCGGGAAGTCACTGCTGTCGCTCGGCGCGAAACTCTCCCTGCCGCCCTGTGGGAACGAGCCCCTGCCGGCTTGCGGTCGAAAGCCAGGGCCTTGCGGAGTGAAGCCAGGACCTTGCGGAGGGAAGCCCGGCCGGCCCGCAAACCTCCCCTGGTCGCGAATGCCGGCTGGCGAGCCCTGCATCCCGCCACGGCCCCTGCCGACCAACACATCCCTCGGCCTGGCGTCTTCGAAGCCGACGTCTTCTTCAGCAGCTTGCTCTTCGGGCTCGTCCGAATTGAGTCGGACCCACTCCTCATTGTAGTCCTCCGGTCCAAACTCATCGTCCTCTTCCGCTGGATAGTCGTTGTTTTCGAACCGGCTTTCGTCGTGATCTTGCGGTGCTTGGCTCCAGCTTTTCTCTGGGCCACCGATTCGTCCGGGCATCCGTTGGTTAGCTTGCGGTGCGCCGAACCGAGGCGGCTGATCTTGTCCAAAGCCGGTCGGCCTGTTTTGGCTTGGCCCGAAGTTATGAGCTGCACCGGACATGTTACGGTTCATCACGAAGTTCGTCGAAAGGTTCGGCTGGTTCGGAGCGTTGGGTCCAAGTTGGTTTTTGGCGCCGAAAGGTCCAGGTCGATTTGGGCCAAATGTATTCGGTTGACCAAAGGTGTTGGATTGATTGTTTGGCCCGAAAGTATTAGGCTGGTTGCTCGAACCAGATGCGTTCTGTTGACTGTTTATGCCAAATGCATTGGGCTGCTTTGATTGGCCAAATGCTTTGGGCTGATTTGACTGGCCAAATGTATTGGGCTGATCTGGTTGGTTAAAGTTGTTAGGCTGACTTGGTGGACCTAAAGCATTCGATTGATTGCGAAGTCCAAACGCGTTGGGTTGATTATTGGGTCCGAATGAGTTCTGCTGGTTGTTAGGCCCGAAAGAATTTGATTGACTTTTAGGCCCGTATGCGTTTGGCTGATTACTTTGCACAAAAGCATTTTGCTGTTTGTTCGGGCTAAAAGAGTGTGCCAAATTATTCGGTCCAAATGAATTATGCTGCATGTTGGGACCAAAAGCGTTTGGCTGTTGAAAATTGGCCCCGAAGGCATTTTGCTGACTGTTTCCCCCGAACGCTTGCCCGTTCGGGGAGAAAGTGCCGATTTGGCTGCTATTGCCGAACATGCCAGGGTTGTTAGACGACTCGGCGTTCAAGCCCTGGTTGATGCCACGGAACTGCGGGTTCTGATCTTGAGGACCGAAACTAAACGGCGGAGCACCGCGGAAGTCGTTTCCCGCCTCACTCTTTGCCGGCACGCTCTCGAAATCATCCATGTAGAACTTGCCGTCATCAACATCTGCCGGAGGAGGGACAGGACCGAAACTACTGAACGTAGTATTCCCGCCAAACTGTCCCGCAAATCCGTGGTTGGCGTCTTGCGAATCTCCGCCCAGCCCTTGAGAAAGGTCCGCCTGTTCCGCGGGTGGCGGTGGAGGCGGCGGCGCCTTTGGAAACTGAAAGCCCTGCCCCTGCGACGTGTGTATCTTCGGGGTGAAGCTGCTGGCAATGTCTTGCGAGGTCGATGAGTCCTGCCCGAATTTCAGCGAATCATTTTGACTGTTCGAATTGGGCGTGTCGGGCGCATCCGTAAAGTCGAGGCCGGGGATTCCATTATCGGACTTTTTCAGAAAGTCATAGTTGACTGGCGTCTTCTCTTCTTGCTCCAAGTCGATCACGACCGGCTGTTCGAGCTGAGGCCCAATTGGCTTCCCGGCGTTCTCCGAAGCTTTGCCGGCCGCCATTTTAATGTCCTGGACCATCGCAGGTTCGCCAGCGCCTTGCTGACTGCCTTTTATCGCCTGACACGTGTTCTGAGAGAGCTGGATAGCTTTGGGGAAGTTTAAAACGTTCGAGCCGTCCTGCTTTTGCTGGCCAGGCCTTGCGGGTTGGTTCCTAGGGGCAACATTCTTTTGTTCCACACCAGCGCCGCCTGGCGAAGGACCAACGCGGGATTGCTGCGTGTTGGCCGTTCCCTGGTTGCGGACGGCCGCAAAATTGCTTTGCGACGGCGGCGGACCAGCCATTTGAGTCGCAGTTGGCGTGGAACCGGGCAAGACAGGTCCTTGCGGCGCGCCCCGTTGCCACTGAGGTTTCGGCTCGACGGCGGGCGGGTCGCTCAGGTACGGGCCGGCCTTCTCAGCCATGAACCCGAGAGGAATGTCCAGCAAGCTCTTCATCTGCAGCTTAGCGTTGCTTGCGGTAGGCGGTTGAGCGTTGGCCGCTCCACGGTTCGGAAAGCCGGGCGGCATTCCAGGTGGCATCCCCGGGGGCATTTCCGGGCCTGGCGGCTTCTGGTGAAGGTTTGGTCGGTTGCTCCAGTTGTCGCCACCTGCCTGCAAGGTTTTATGAGGGGCAGGCTGGTTCGGGGGGCGGCCGGCTTGGGGGGGCGGAGCAGACACGGGAAGGGGGGCAGGGACCTGGGAGGGAGAAACAAAAGCAAAGTGTTATTGAAAATCATAGGCATGCCACAGTTAAGGCTGCGTTTCTCTTTCACTCCTTTACCATATTTAGATTAGATACCCAACTTTTTTGCACAATTTCCTGCATTATATTGCTTTCATATTATTATTAAATAATAGCAAGCAGAGGAAAATCGTCAATTTCACATACCCCAGAAAAGTCAATTGCTTTAGCCTTGCATGTGTTGGACTATATTTACTTGCATTTCAATCATCAAAGAAATGCCGATTTTTTTTAAATAAGGGGCAAGTTTTTGGTTTCAAAATCTAGACCCCACTCTCTGTTTTTTAGAAAAATATATGAAAGAGTTTTTAAAAACATCAAAATTTAATAAAATTTCCAGATTTTTTACCAACATTTTAGAGCTCAACCAGCTAACTTAAATCAATAGTTTTTCACCAAGCTGAGCAAAATTCTTTGCAATACGACAGAATAAAGCATTTCTGAAGTTTTTAAAAACGAGCCTTACTAAGTTTCCTTGTTATTTGCAAATTTCAAGCATAATTTTCCAATTTTTGGCTGTTTTTTGCTCAATTGCACAAGTTTTATCTTCTCTCTATCTCTAAGTTCTATCTCTATAGTAGAGGTTGCTGTTATATATCTTTGTCAATGGGTTGCCTTCCCCTTTAATCTACCAAAAGTATAGCTACCCTAATGGTTTCTCATCTATAAACTGAAGAAGGCAGTCATCGAAACGTTTTCCTCAAGCAAAGAGTTCTGTCGCAGCATATTTCCTTCATTTTTACGGTAAGCTGCATATTCCTTTTCTTTCCTTAGCATTCATTTTAATGTAACGCTAATTAACGAGATATTTCCGTAATTCATTCCTTTCCTACATCACAATCAGCACATTCTTAATTACATTAATTTGGTAGTGCAACTCACCGAAGTTTTGGCCTGTGCTGCTTTTTCCCGTTTCTGCTTCATATCAACGCGCCTTTGAAGCAACTTTTCACGCCATCCCATCCACTTGACTTCGTACTCCCGATACTGATTCTGTCGGATAGCAAAAAGACATCTGTTGAGATGATAGTATTTTTTCCTTACTATTTCAATGCTCCTATAATTTGCATGGATTGGTTTCAAGGGTAACTTTGGAAATGTCTAACTTTAGAGTGTAAGGCGGTGACTGTTGCCGATATGATAGAAAAACTAAACATCGGTCAATGTCTACAAAATACAAGCGATACAGGCACACTGAAAGTCTTAATAACTTGTCAGCATAGTAAAATTATTCAATTCCCAACTAAAATTTGCTACCAGAAGTTAGTGATTGTTTTAAACCTTTTTCAGCTATCATTGCTAAACCTGCAATTGCCAATGCCTGAATGCCAGATTTTTGAAAACCCCATTTTATTTTAGGTGAAATGCTTATAAATTTAAGAAAAAAAATTAAATCTCCAATTCTGCAATTCATGGTAGTTTAAATACCCTGTAAACCCATTCCAGATTTGTTGATTTTTTTAATTCCTGCATTCAAGGGCAAGCAGAAACCAAATAGTTTATTATCTAGAAAATTCAACTGACTTACCTAATGAAAAAATGTGGAATTTATTTTCCTAGCAATTTTATTCTAAAATCTAAATCTTTATTCTAAAGATCTTCTCTGAAGAAGGCACATGCCAAAACATTATGCAGCCAGTTTCTCTGTGACGACTCATTTTCATATTTTCATGCGAGTTGCATTGGCCCGTTTTCCCGTTTTGTCATATTAAAAATCAATTCAGTAAGGGTATTGAATTTTCTAGCAAGAAAATCAGTTGTGGGCTCAGTCATTCACCCATTGGGATCAGAAATGACAACAATTTAGACAACCTAAAAACAAATGCCTGCCCCGATTATACGCACCTTATCTGGATGATTAATGTTTGCTGCTTTCCATTCACTAAATTGTTTCTCCCACTGTTGAAACTGCAGGTCAAATGCTTTCTCCTGATCGGACAGTTCTTCTTTCGAGCTGTCTGTCCCTTGAGCAAGTTCTGGTTTCACTTCATCGTGTTCGCCAGCCATAGGTCCCCACCGCCCGCCCTTCTGTTGAATCTTGCCTCCGCTTCTCGCGTTCTGATAGACATCGTTCCGAGGCTTCTTAGACGGGTCCATGATTTCTTCTGGCCGTCGTTTCTGGCCCGAAAAGCTTTCGGGCTGATCGTCTGGCGGAGGGGGTGGCGGCTTCTCTGGAGGTGGGACTGGAGGCGGTCGAGCCATGTCGGGAACCATGGGATGCGTCATTCCCATTGGAGGCATCATGCCCTGTGCCCCCAATGGATTCATGGCTGCCTGATACTGTCAAAAATCAACGAAATATTTATTAACCAAAATCATAAGACGGAGACAGATTCAGACTGTTACAGCCTTTGTAAAATACACACGTAATAAATAATTGGCCGAGATGCTAGGGTCCAATTAAGAAGAGGTTTGTGATAGTATGTAGAGTTCAAGAGTATAAATACAATTGTTTTACTTTGTTCCCATTTTCAATGCAAATATTATTTTCTTCTGAACTTCCGCTTGAGTTTTTGACCACACCAACTTCTAAAATGAAATAAATTGAAGTTTGTAATATTACCTGTCCCCCATATTCTTTTTGCCACTGCTGAAACGATTGATGCCACGAATTCCACTGCCACTGTTGTGCTTCAAGTTGCTGTTGAGTAAGTTCCTGAAGAGGGAAACAATATTTTATTTACCAATATAAAGTTTTGATTTAGTTTTTGAGAAAATTATAATCATTTCTTCACTTTTCAATAGAATAGGAATTATTGCTTGACCAAGCAAATCCTCTAATTACACTGCTCCAAAAAGCACAGGTTGTTTGTTTGTTTGCAGAGTAGCAGCCAAACGAAAGAACAGATTACAATAACATTTTCATTGATTTTAGATCTGCCAATTTTTTAGAAAGGCCTGCCGTTACTTTCTTCAACCCTTGCCATGTTTTCAACCCTTTTAGGGTGGATAAGTCTTGTTGATAGGTACATTATTGGATCACAAAATTTCCAAAGTAACATAGTAAATTTAAAAAAATGAATTGAAGAAAATATGTTTTGTGGATAAGCAAGCAAAATCCTTTCAATTACACTTCTCCAAAAGCACTTGTTGTGCTATCTTTTAGTGCGTGCGTGAAGGTTATGCTTTTCCACAGAGTAGCAGCCCAAGGAAAGCACGATTCAGATGAAATTTTCAGGGAACCTTGGAACCTTCTATCTTAGACCCCCATTGTTTTTGAGAAAGATCTATGCTGTACTTTAGCACATATGCATTGTTGGATCCTAAGTTGTTTCCACAGCAGCGAAAAATTTCAACCGAAGGAATAAAAAATTTGCAGTCCCCAAATTCATTGCCGGGTAACACAGACTTGATAGCACAGTTTCGGACGAAGTTTCCATTGTTAAATCTTGAATAGAAAACTCATCTTGAATTGCTCATCGTTTCAACGCAAAAAGGCGAACGTAGCGTTTACTTGTCAGTAGCCATAGGTACTAAATTCACTAAAGGGTAAAAAGAGAATCTCTGATTTGGCCAAGCAGAAAACAAAGTATCCTGATCAACAGTCTGTCCAACATCTTGAATCAAAAGGTCAGAATCACTCATTCTTTCAACGCAAAAAGTTTACGTAGCGTTTGACTTGTATTTACAACGGACTATGCATTACATTTACATACGACAAAATTTAGAGTAGAAATACTTACAGGTGTTGCAACCCCAGGCATAGCTGCTCCATAATACTGCTGATATGCCATTTGAGCTTGTGCCATGTTTTGCATGGCTGGTACAGTGGAGTAACTTTGACTTGCTGCCTGACTTGCCGCATAACTTGCTGCAGCGGCAGCGTGGGCTTGTGGAGTCTGGTCATTCCAATTCCACGACTGCATGGTCAGGAATAACTCCGGTTATCCAGTCAAAAATGAGATGTTACTAGAAATGAGTCACAAAGTAGTGTCAATGATAGAGCCACCATAGAATAAAGAATGAGCTTCGAAGAGCATCTACAGTTCTCAACGGTTCTACCATAGAAAAATAATGGTTCTACATGGCATAAACAATCCAATGCCGCTAGTTCATACCTCTCCGAAATGATAATAAAGAACAATAGAAACTGTTTCGGTAAGAAAATCGTAATTCGGATTACATACTCACACTTTTAGCTATCCACATCGATGTATAACCCGAAGGACATTTAGAAATAGCAAAATAACAAATCAAACACGCGAAATACCGACAGGACATCTTGCCACCACAGCACGCTAAACTCGGTTCGTGCAGCAGTTCGTGCACAGCCACCATGATGAATAAAGGAACGCGAAATTTAAATCCCCTCCCTACCATGTGGTCGAACCTAACCTCTTGACATAAATTTACCTTAGCAGTGTAATGACAATCTAAAAGAATGTCATCACTCTCTCGATTCGGCTACATAAATTTCATAAGGCTTTATTCCAGGAGTTATGTAAATTTGAAGCGAAATATACAGGTAGGTAATTACAACACCTCCAATAGCCCCGTTGCTTTAGGCTGATAAGGCGCAGCACATCTGTACCACAGAGTGCTGTACATTTTAATTGAAATTACACTGTCTCCACTGTTATCTCACTCTAAAAGTTGTATAATCTTGGTTTGTTTTAGATCAAACTGTTCTCCAATTTTACCATTCCAAGTATAAGAAACTGTTCAATGAAAGCTGTCCAAGCCAAAGTACCATTCATAGCACTCTTGCCATTTGTAAACTGTACAAGTAAACTTACACAGGTAGGTAATCATTGGGATGTGTCTTGAATAAGTACCTACTACATTTTTTACCAGCATTGCCCTTGAGGCGATCCTGATCAATATGGTATGGGCCATTTTGTTTCTGGTACGCCCTCATGAAGTTTTCAGGTGAAGGTACTAAGCAGGCGCGGACTGGCACGCTGGCCCGGTACGCTGGTACGGAAATCCGTACCGGGCCCCGGTCACAATGAGTATCCACTG
>LVVV01432025.1:0-12376 GCA_001676325.1 Amphinemura sulcicollis
CATTAGCGCAGCACTCCACGTGTTAAAGTCCCTTTACCCGTTTTTGCTGCGCTAAAAATGGTGGGGAAGGCAACAAACGAATGAGATTCAAATCTAGAGGCAGGAAGTGATTCAACAAACACGCAGGAACATGTGACAAATTCCCAAGAAAGATTACACTACATTCTGGCCAAGTTTCTCTACCGTCCAATGGCCATTTAATTCGAACTACTGCAACCAAACGTCGTCTAAAGATTAAAACCGTGGCCATCCAAAGACTAGCGACTTGACTCGATATTTCTTTCGGGTGCACAATCGTGACTCAGTCTTGTGTTTGGGATCTGCTGGCCGGCAAGAGAACGAAAAACGCCAAGACATATTGGTCAATTTCTCTCCGCTTAGTGAACACACAGTGGCTTGTCTGAAGGGCAGTCGGGGTTTGGGGTCGTTTGTAAGGCTTGCCCGAAGAAAAGTGGGGTGGAATTTTTGGGGAAAACTAGCTCGGAGTGGTTGGAAATACCTTGACGTGAGTTGGGTGGTTGATTGTCAGACATCAGTCACTTTTAACGAAGAGGTAGCTCTGTTTAAAGTTTGGTAAGGTTTTATTAAAACGCAGTTAAAACCTTGATTTATCAATCAAGTGTTTTTATCAATTAAATTGACAGCTGTATTGTTCTGCAGAGTCATTAATTAGGTAAATTTAGTATTGAAATTACCTTTGAAAGTTTCAAAAATCATTTTTTGGCTCTTAAGTTGGTGTGCAGTATTTTAAAAAAACAAGTTGTGACATTTCAAGGTATTCTGAAAGGAAACCTCCTCTCACAAGAAAAAAGTACCATCAAGAAGGTGACGCTCTGGTTTCATGTTTTAAAAATCTTTTTAGCTCAATTGAGCAGGATTTCGGATAGAAAAAATGTCATCATCATACTCAGAATTTTATGCAAATCGAATTTAGAATGCAAGCACAAAGTTATCGATGTATACAGAAGTAATTTACATTTGAAACATCTGAATTTTATTTTGCAATATTAATTGAGTTTCTGTAAATACAAAAAAAGTAACACTTTAATTTATACAAGTATACTGGATAGTCTTTTTTATATTTATGAATTATAAAGTATGAATTAAGCGTGTACAGGAGTGTTTTTTTTATGACCTAAATCCGATGTAATTCAATTTGTTGTCGCAAAATGAAATCAATAAATTTTAATATGAAAAAGAAAACAAGCTGTCTCCCAGCGCTAGCTGTACACATTATTAGAATAGATGGGCGTGCTGCGTACAGCGCAATATGATTCGCCCCAAGCGACAAATAAAACATGATCATGTTGGGCAAAATATCACACGCCATCTTCTCTCTAACATCTCTCGAGTAACATTACGCCATAAGATCTTTGCGAGGTTCGAAAATATGGCAAACACTTACAATTACAGTAAAAACTCCAATTATGGGCTCATTTAGTGATAAACTTTATGAAATGAAAAAACCCGCCAGAAAGATAATGATTGTTGTACCAAAAATGTAATTAAAAGTCCAAAATCAGACATTTTCCACATAAAAATAATAATGCTGTACCTCTGAACGCAGCCCGCAGAGCAAACACGGCACTTCCATCACATGTGTCGTATAAAACAGCGGAGCATTTACTCAATTGAAATAAAGTGTCTTAATTTAAATACTTTTTACTGTTTTTTTCTTATTACTAATGTCGTTAAAGCATTAAGGCTGAACTCTCCGGCACTTAAAAAAAAAACCAGAGATCGCTAGACTCACTGCAGTTTGCGGGGCCATACTAAATAAAATTTTATTCACAAGTCCGTCCGGTGTATCGCATTCTATATTCGTTGATGAGCGTAGCAAACTTTTCACTAACCTTCGTTCAATTTTACTTACCCCAGAAAAAATGCTTAAATGTGTGCCTTTTTATTTGTTTCTTAGTGTGCATGCCTATTAACTCAAACTCAAATTGCGTTCGCGAAGCCCTATTTGTATGGCGACGCAAAGGTTTTTAGCACACACGGTCTGTTAGTAGTTATACGACAGGCTAAATCCGTGAGCTAAGGATTTCATAGTGTGTATTGGCTATTGTTGTTGCCCCTTTAAACTCCGGGCCCAGCAAACCCGCCACCGCCCAAGGATTTGGCAGCGACCTAACCTCAAAAGAAACACAAGCAATAAGAGCATCGGTTGTGGGCACGGTCCCCTGATCGCTATAGCCGTGCCCCGCGGAGTTGAGCGTGCAGCATCGCTGGTTTATTTAATGTTGATAGATGAGGCATTCGTGGGACGTGGTTCGGTACGCGGCCACCAGGGGCGTGCTGGAGTCTGCACTGCGGAACGTGGCACATTCCAAAAACAAACATGCGGTGTGGCTTGGACGAACTGGGCTTCGCGCGATTTTAAGTAGTGAGGAAATGAGGGTACACAAATTTTACGTGGATTTTGAAAATATTTACTTTCTTGCACCAAAAATTTAGAAATTGTTGTCTATATTGTGGTTGCCTTATTTTTTCAATCAGAGACAGAATTAAAACACTATTAGGCCTCTTTTAGTAAGGTAATGAGCCTTTAAACTATTTGTTGAGTACATATTTCAGTAACAATATGTAACTAGGCTGTTGAATGAAACATTAATGCAAAAATATAGCGTCAACACTTTGTTTATATAGGTATGTGCTATGCCAGTGTAGACTGTTATGGGCCTATGTTTAAAATACTCGATAAGATAACCGTATGATTATCGTAAACAAGACGTTAACAAGACAGGAAAGTAAAACAAAGCAATCCATAAATGATTATTTAAACAAAATTAGAACAAGATGTCTAATCTGAAAGTAAAGTAGCATTTCCCAGCCAGCTTTTATCAATACCTCGATGTCAACCAATCAGAATTCGCCGTGTGGCTTCGCTCTCTCTGCCACGTTTCTTTGTTCGAGTTAATGGCTAACAGGTGGTTATAGCGTGTGCTAATTTGTCGTCGACCTTTTTACGTTGGCTACTTCGCCTGAGACGTTGCCAATCGCTAATGAAACTAATTACCGTTAACTTCGTGGCGTCGAGTGGCGCATTGTTTAGATACGAGTCCTCTATTGGTCAAATTTTATTGATTGATTGATTTAAGGACGCACCATAGCGCACTGTATTAACAACTGGTCCCGTGGCACTGGTCTAATTGTGTAGATTCATGAGTGGATGATGGTGAGCCTATTAGGGCTAGAGGGTAGAGGAGGAAACCCGGTGCCCGCACTTAGCATTATGCTGTTGTATAACACCAATGGGACAACCGGAATAGCGTCCCATCCGAAGGACGGTACGACTCGTACAGCAGAATTCCTCCACTAAACCAATGCTGTCGAGAAGTTTGGTAAGAAGGTAGGTGAAGTTGACGTACTCATTTCAGCTCCTCCAATGTCTCTGTTAAACAGAAGTGGTAATATGTATGGTGTTCATCCAATTCCTGAGCCAGGGCAATGTTGCTTAACTTCGGTGGTCTCAAAGAATCATTGATTCCAACATGCTAAACCCTTCGGTACTAGATTTGGAAGCAAATCAAGCATACAAAAAGGTTGCGAAATTAAGATATACCAAAGTCAAGATTCGATAACGTTTTTATCGTCATATGCAGAGCCGTAATGTTTGCATACCAAGCACCTGCGAATATTTGCATGGCTAGGAAGAAGTTTTTCATACATTTACTCGCAAGTGGCGTATTATACCAGGACTATATAAACGAAGCAATCGTGCATTTAAAGTGATTTTAAAGCGTAATACTGAGATCACAATAGAGCAAGTTATTAACAAAGAATATAACAATATTTTAACGCTTGTCTGCCAACTGAATTATGTACTCTGCACAATCTGGCAAGCTGTCGATCAGCACAATTGCCTTCATTGTGTGTTGAAATCAAAATTTGATATTTTTATAAGCTTTTTTCTACTGCCAGCTGATACTTTACATCGGAAAATTATCAGGGTATTGAACAAAGAATCACATTTTGTAGCTTTGAATGCGTCTAGTAAAATAATTTTTAATGGGTTAAATAATACAAATCTTCGTATGCCGCCAAATACACATCACTGTAGCAAAGCCAAAATATTTGAAATTATTTTAATAATTGTAAACAAGGTTTGGGATTCTTATCACGCCACAAAACTTAAATTTATTTCATTTATAAGACAAATAAATTACCTTGGAGTCTAGAAATTTGATTTAAGCTGTGCTGTCATTTTAAACTTGATTGTATAACAACGTGTAATAGAAACTTGTTGGTTTGGATTGCTTCATTCAACCCTGAACATAACAAATAACGCTAAAATATCAATCAAGCACCACAAACAGAAACGATGAGAGCATCAAGTTCCATGCAGCAGTTCAACTTAAGTCTGGGTCTCACGTAAGCAAGGCAGGTGATAATTCGCGTTAATTGAGCATTCACTCACTGTACAGCGCTGATGCACATTTCTTGTGGATTGCATACCTCATCTTGCCGCTGCACAATTTGGTTCACTTGGAAATGCAAATTGAAACCAGTGGCGTGCAGTCCATGGAAGAAAGGGAAGCATTGCTTCTTCAGCAAACTTGCGCCGTAGGGCGCCTTTGCACCGAAGGTGCATATTAGTAAGTATTGAAGCCACATACTTTGCACCCGGAGGGTGCATATTTAGTTGTGATTTAATTGAAATAAGGAACGGTGTAAACGAATATCCTAAACTTTTGATGCAAGGTGTGTGGTTTCAAAACTTACTTATATGCACCTGCAGTGCGAACGCACCTGGTGAATCTAGATTCCACTATGAGTACTGACTTAGGGCCAGTTTTACAATGTTCAAAAATGTGTAACCGAACCGTGATACGAACCCGGGACCTTCTGGTTGCCGGTCAGATGCTCTCGAGATGCCCTTACATAGTAATATTGGTTCGATGGGGCTTAGAGCCGGTTAATGATGGTGTAAGAGATGACGGTTTTGCTCTGTTTGAGTTGTTTTTTGGTCCTAAAAAGGACCTTGTCGGTTTTCGACGTTTCGCCAGCGTTGGCCCTGCATCTTCCCAAAAAACTTTTTAAAAACTCTTCCCTAAAAAGGACCAAAAAACAATTCAAACAAAGCAAAACCGTCATCTTTTACACCATAGTAATATTGCTTCCCCCTCACGGTAGCAAACCAACCGCACGCTACTGCTGCAGAGGACGATGAATTGGGATTATCAGCGATGCAATTGTGAATACTCTGTGAAGCTTGCAATTCCTTATCGAAATAATAACGTTGGTTGCAAGGCAATATGTCTGAGAAGTGCATCGGTAAATAGTGTTCATTACACGAACTATGTGTTTGCGAAATGCTCTGCAGTTTACAAATAACATGCAAGTGGCAGCTATACCAAAGTCTCATGTGAGTGTTGATATAACAATGCATCTTGAATGTTTGATTGCCAGATTAACTCTAGTAATTTAACTGAATAATTGCTAACGTAAAGGCTTTCATTTGAGAAACTTTTTTCTGTACGGAAGGAAAGGATCTGGATGGAAAGTAAATATAGGTATTCAACATGTGCATCGCTACCAACCTTTGAATATTTACAATTTACTTATTTTTGTATGCTTTATTTCAATTTTTAACATTCGGAAATGATTATGTCTGCCTCCGGAAATACTACTATGGATACTTTTTTAAACATTTACATACAAAAAAGAGTCAGAAATCGGAATCATTCAGAGGAAAAATATCGGGATCTCTAAAAAGACTTACCTTATCTGTATCTATTTTATGAAATGCACTCTCCCGTATTATTATGGAGTTAAAAATAGTCCACGATTGTATGCAAATACATCGTATTTGAATTTCAATGAATGAATCATAGATGCCGCTTAAAACGTTTGATCTGAACTAAAATATTTACCTAAATATTACAAACACCATCTTAGAGTTATGACTGTTATGCAAATAATATACTTGCAGATCTGTGTCCCAAATCCCGGAGTGGATGAAATTTTTGGCAAGTTTAGCTGCAAACTTTATAATAAATAGGTAGTTAGTTAATTATTCGATCAAATAAGCCTTTAACTTTCAAACCTAATCAAGTAATTCATTCAATACACACGTGAACCCAATACGAGTGCTGTCAGACAGATTTGTTCCTTTGATTCACACAATGCCCCATGTAAATGTCAATGTGAAGATAAAACCAGGTGAGGCAACTTAACACAGGGTCGCGTTTTCACTAATAGATGAAGCCGTGAAACACAGGACTGATGACAGCATTTTACTCACTAATGGCTTCTTCATTGCCTACAATTCCTGGTTTTAACGACGGAATACTATTTAACAAGCTAAAGAGGAACATTACCTTTAAGCGAGTTGGTCGAACCACTTAATTATTTAATGTGATTCTTTAAGAGGCTTGCCACGAAGACTTGTGCTTTTGAAACAAGGGAAAGCAGGTAGCTGCCGTTAAGTAGGGAAGAAACCTAACTTGTTTGCAGCACAGTCATAATCCCAAGGGGTTGGATTTGGAATTCAGGGTACAAGGTTTGTGGGGAAACATTGAAGTCCTTAAGCCTTGAGTGATATTGAAAGGTGTTGTTTGATGTCTTTGTTTGGGTGTTTCACTTAATTCTTTTAGTTCACTTAATATTTTACATTTCATAGACTGCATTCTGTGTCAAAATATGTACAACAGCTTCACGGAGTTATTTTTTGAGACATTTTTAACGCAGGAATGAAAAAAGTATACACAACCTTTATTGTCAAGTGACCTACAATTTTTGGACAAAATTTAAAAGTGAAATGTTGTGTCTAAAATCAATTTTTCCAGTGGTAATTTTTTCGTAGACATTTAGTATTGCTACAGTTTGTTCTGTTACGTAATGCAAAGCAAAAAAAGTTATTAGCATCTTTTTACGCATGGCGAACAATATTTTCTACAAAATAAAGAAAAGTTTTGTATCAACCGCCAAAACATCCACGAAATAAACGAGCAACATAAATAAAAAAAATGATCGATGAACAAAACCTGATACTTTTCCCTCCCACTTCGATATCTCGCTCGTTCGCTAGTAGATTTTACTCTGTCCATCTCTGTCACAGCTTTTACGCTGGTCGACCATTAAAATTGGCCCGAGGGAGTTCCACAACATCGAAGTCCCAAGTTCGATGTCGACAACCAGTGGCGTGCAGTCCAAAATCGCCATGTAAGTAAGGAAAGCACTGCTTCCTCAGCCATCACTAGCGCTGCCAGGCGGCTTTCCATCGAGGGTGCAAATTCAATAGTTTTCCAACCCTATTTGCACCTGAAGGGTGCATATGTTGGCGCAACTATGCACCTTGGGTGCAACGGCGCCATGTGGCGCTTGTTTCCACCAAAGGTTTTGGCGGAATAACTTAGAATACAGTGTTTATATAAACCCTTCGGGGGCAAAGTGTGTGGCTTCAATACTTACTAAAGTTCCTTCCAATGTAGCAAGCCCACCGCACCCCACTGTCGACAAGGCCGACGCCGACGCCGACGCCGACAGTGACGTCGTATCGGCTTCTGATTCCCAAACGAGAAGCCAGTTTTTTATTACACTTATTACCTGCCTCTCTACGTCTCGTGTCAGAGATCGAGAGAGACTTGAGCTAAAAGAAGCAGAACGTAGACATAAGCCTGGCTTATTTGAGGTGCGGTATTCCTGGAGGGAGTCTTGTGTGAAATATGAAACGCACTGAGGTGAGTGTGGTTTCGAAGAAGTCTACTGTGCAGCCCAAGGGAATTAAAGTAATGACCATGGAGTATGTACCGAGAGATTTAAAATGAACAATATTGAGCTAGGTCAGGTTCTGGATGGATGAGAAAAATGTAAATTATTATAAAGGTAACATTTTGAAGGAGGTAGGAGGGACTGAAGTTAGTAGAGCAGCTTCAATTGCTTTGCTGTTAGAGTTGTACCGTTCTTTGGAAGGAAAGTAGATACATTGGCTGTCGACAGGAGTACGCCAAGAGCTTGCGTAGTAAAATTATTTCAATTAATTGATTCATTACCATTTCTGTTATTATTTACTGCTGTTATATTAATCTTGACGAATATATTTGATGTATCAGATCGTCCACGGTTACATATAACTGAAGTGAAATGAAGTGAAATGAATGACTGCAATATTTTCTTGTCTGTTTTCTGGGGTCTGACCGAACTTACTCTCAAGGCCTAGATCTGTTTGTTTTTTGTCTAGATTCGTGGAATCGACACAGCAATCGACGTTTCTCTCTCAGATAATTACAGATATCGGTTTCAAGATTACTGCAAAAGACAATTATTGGCACATTTTCAGATAATATTCTCCAGAATTAGTAGTAAGAAATGTGGTTTCTGCGGCTTGTTCTAAGATCTCTTGTAAGACTGCTAGAAGATTGATTCACTTTGGAATTCTTTTTGTTTGTAGACAATTTCGCGAGATTAGCTGGGGCAGAGCTTCAAGAAAATAGAAGAAGAAAAGTTATACGAGCAGATAAATTAGACTCTTTCTTAGATTGGTGGTCGCTGCTGGTCTGTCCGGATTACTTTTTAAGTAGGATTGAAGAACTTGGCCTTGTGATGTAGTTGCCGGTGTGGAGCCACAATGATTTCACTAAACCAGAGATTGCTAAGTGTAATCATTGTAAATCCTAGCAATGTTTTTGTGACTTTTCCATGTAAGTAATTTTCAGAAAATTATTTCATTTGTAGATGTCACACCATCACCTTTTAGGTTTAGAGGCAAAGAAGCCCGTTTCCAAAATGTTAAAAAAACATTTAGAGTGGTCATTTGTGGTGGCTAAATACGGTTAGTAAAAGGTTATACAACAAATTATTGATATAATGATCATGTTATTAAAGGAAAGATTTGTGATGAAATCGCTGAAATAAACAAAACCGCGAGCAAAATCGGTAACCTATAGAAACAATAGTATTCACAAAGAGTTATAATAATCCATATGATATTCGGTTCACGATAGCTACCTTTATATAATAAGCCTCTCAAATTAGTTCAACAAATATAATAAATGAGATCTTTCAATAGAATGACTTTTAATGTTTTTACATTATTTGTAAATTTACAATGTGGGTAGGGGAGACGAATTCATTTTGCTGGCTGGCTGCAAGCAAGAATTCGTAATTTAAATGTGTAGGGCTTAGTGCATACATTTAGAAAACTAATTTTCATATATCATTTTACCACCAAAAGTTCAACGTCGTACGTAACGACAACACATACCTTAAACTAGACAATATTTACATATTATACGCTTTTCAAATTTGTTGGCCACATGTCACATAATGCAATCTATCGTATCCACCGCGCGCTCGTATACAATTGCATTCGCTAGTTGCACTTTACTGCATCCTTGCACCGACACAATTCCCTGGTGCAATGTGATGGGATATAATGGTGCATGCATAATTTTCCACGATGCATCATTTGTTGCTGCCAAGCTCTTTGAAATAACCTTGTGTTAAATAACAGGTCGGTTTTAATGTCTTGTTTCACGGTGAATTTGAAACGGTGGGTAGATTATGTTCTTGTGTTTATGATGGGGTGTTGTTATTGTTATAAGCTAGATAATCATTTGAATTTAAATTGTATAAATAATTATACAGAGATGCATGTGCCAAATCCAGAAATCATAATGCATATTTTATTTATAAACGTCAAAACATTTACCCTGTTTCGTTATACATAAGAAATATTCACTGAAGTGTCTGAAATCCGACAAAAACTTGCTTGTGCTCCTTCATTGTGTTCCAGAGGTCACTGAATTGGATGATTTCTTTCAATTTACAAAATTAATCAAATATTTATATGCATGCAGTACATTTTGAACTATTTTCCATTATTATAAACTTCAAATAAACCCGTTTCAAAAATCAGTTCCAGTGTATTAAAAAATATCCGGTATAAAATACCATATTTCATATTCTTTTTAGGAAGCTTGAATTGATAATTTTCAAATTTCTCTTCCAACAATTTAATCACGCCCAACACCAGAAGTTTCGATAAATCCAATCGTTCCAAAAACTTTTATCTAAAATCCACCGACCATTCGCAATTCAACACATTCCGAACACATCGCAAAGTCACCCTCCAATTTCCATTGTGTAATCGCAGAAAATGCATTTGAATCGATCACCAAGTTTGCTCTGAACGTCATTTCACCGTCAAACGACTTCACAGTCTCGTCAACCCTGTCCCGCAGTCATGGCGTGTACTTTTGCTCTTCGCATCCTTTAAAAAGATCTTGAATTGCTAAAGTTTTCTCATATCCGAGCTGCAGTGAGTAATACCAGCCAGCCGTAAGCATAGAGAATGCCCATCTCATGTGAATTGTGTAAATGTTTTTTATTAACGTAATATTTACAGCAAACTTTTCAGAGAAAGGTTCTCCTGGCATTATTTATTTCGATATTGGAGGTTTTGGTTACCTATTTTGACACAAGATCCTGTAGCACTTGTCCAAGAGCGTTAATGATTGAGTAATTGACGGTTAGGATGAATATGAAGCTAAACCTGATAGAAAGGAAAGAAAATTCTTTGCCGCAACTGAGAGTATGAGGGTCTTTTCGAAAGCACCGAATTAATGTCGCATCCGAAGGACGGCACGACTCTACAAGCAAGATTCCTCCACTAATCCAATGCTGCCGTAAGGTTGATTAGCAAGGTCAGTGAAAACGCTTTATCTCTACGCTATCTCTACACCAATCTATTGATTCTTCACGCATATTTAGAAACTTGTGGGACTCACACCTATCAACCTTTCTATCAAACAGAATTGGGCAAATATATATATGGCGGTAACCCACTCAATACCAAACTCAGTACAATGTTGCTTAACTTCGATTATCTCATAAGGGTATTCGCAACACATTTAATGATATTTATATCTTCATAAGACCGTTAATAAAACCCTTCTTATTAGAGTTAATTTAAACACTGAAATAAAATGCATCATCCATCTTTACATGAATTCTAAAAAAGTTCTCAAATCTTCTACTCAGCTAACGAATTCCTATGCGCTGCAAAGGTGACCCTTGTCAAAAAATAGCTGTAATGCTCATTAATGTCCACCTCTCTAACTTTTTCTCCTCACGTAATCAAGACGACTTGCATTGTATTAAACAACAGAGTGGCTAGAAAGTTTTCCTCGAAACCCAGATTTTCAGACGAGGGGCAACCAGCCACCACAATCACTAAACTTTGTGTTCGATGACCAACTTCTTTCCGACGAGCCGACGCTTTCCAACGCACGACGACATATTGTATACCGAAGAGTGATCGTTGGTACGTGTGAACCGTGTAATTTGAAATGTACACCAGAAGCTTTCGGCTAGCGTACTCTTTTGTTATTGATGATTGTGTTTGTTCCATTTTATTTCGATTTGAGGGGTAAACGGTGTGAGCTGCTGGCGTAGAGCATGATATAATTGTGTAGGTACTAGAAACTAGAAATAACTTTGTAATTTTATTAAGCACGATATTTATAATGAGTTAAATGGCACTGTGGAGACATGAATGCTAGAAAAATTATCAAAATAGAGCCTTGAACACACATAATTTTCACTTTTTTATTAATTGTCGCCTATTTGTAATCGCCAACAATAATATGAAGCCATTTATCGGCAACGATTACTTTGATAGCTACCTAATGAATGGAATCATAGGTGCTTGATTTCAGATAACCATTATATTTTTTGTTTGATATGATTATGAGGTTTGTAAAACGATATATTTTACATCTCCAATTTCCACCAAATTTAGGAATTTAGCTAAAAACGTTCGCATAGTTAACAAAATCGCAACAACATATGCACTCTCAGGGTGCAAAGTATGTGCAGCTTTCAAAACTAACTAACATGCAATCGATGCAAAGGCGCCTGCTGGCTCTAAGTTTGCGACTTCCCTTGCTTCCATGGACTGCACGCAAATGATTCGCAAAATGGCGACCATTTGATTCAGGATCAATGTTTTTGCTTACAACTTACGCTGATCTTTTTATCTTGACAGGAGTATCGGTACTTGGTACTTTGATTGATTATTTGAATATGAAGTCGGGTTTCGGGTTAAAATAAGAATCTTGTAAAACGTTCAGTCTTCGGGCATTTGAAATATCTATGAAAAGGTTTTCTTACCTTAGGTTAAGTACATGGCTTTTGGTTCTTTTTCAGCCTTCAGCCCTATTTTTGCAATTGTAACAAAATATTTGGTCAGTTTAATAAAAAGAAAGTTCACATTCATTTCAAGGTTACTATTTAAAACTTCTTATGCCAGGTATTACAATTACCGTTCGTTTTGCGATCTAATTTGGAAACTTCTTGCAATTACATGACGTGTTATTAGTTGAAACTAGTTTAAATTACGAAAGCTCGCAATGGGCAGTAGATTTTATTA
>LVVV01432026.1:0-12383 GCA_001676325.1 Amphinemura sulcicollis
TATCCCCCCCCCCCTCCTAGCTTCTGAATGAGATTTAAGAAATCATAGAAAAGTGCGAAAAATTGGCAAAATCAAAAACTTTGTATTGGTTCAGTAGAACTCCTCTATCATTTCAATGATGTTAATAAAAGTATAGACGACAATCGCACATATAGCCAAAACTAGCAAAGATAAAACGCTCCACCCCGTACCAAATAGTCATCTTCTTTACTACTATAGTCACAATTTAGCCAAGTTTAATCTCAACTTATAATCGATTCGTACAAAAACGTTCGAGCAAACACGAACAACGTACAAATGATGGATAATATTTCCACCGAGCACCGCAACACGACTTTGATTCTTCGGATCTCCCGCGGTTCACATCTCTTATAAGCTGTCTCTGACAGACAACAGCAATACAGCATCTCGGTTCTCTCTCGTGCTCGCGCGGCGGATGAGTCTCAAAGCGGAATGACTCGACAAGAAAAGCTCGTGCACCTGATGCAACGATATTCAACCTGAGCGGCAGAATCGAAACCTTTCGACAGTTTTTTTTTCTTCTATATCATTTGGATTAGCGCGACATGATGGGTGATCGGTGGGGTTTTTTGTTTTATTTCATTTCATATACCTATCCAATGCAATGTTAAAAAATAAATAGTTACTGTATACCTGGAGGTTTATCTTGCCAAGGTATTACACAGGTATTACTCATATTTGAGTATTACCTAAAAGTGCGTCAACGCGTTTTATGAAAAGATGACCATAAAAAACACTTTCAAGGATTTTCACACGAAATAAACGCTTAGATCCCCATTAAAATATATAGAAATGTATTTGTATTGTGAATATTGATTACAGATATGTCTGCCTCTGTAGACAAAAAACGCTTTTTCCCAAAAACAAATGGAGCAGTAACCATATCAGCTTGTCAGGCAAAGCTAGATTTTAATCTGACAACTTTCATGGTAGTTTTTACGGAGGAGGGCCGATTAAAAGTTTAAGTAATGGAATTAAGAATGAGAAGAAAATTACATTTATCAGAATGATTGTGTTCTTTTGGCATACCAAAATTTCAGTTCAATATAAAATGGAAAATATCAAAATATATTGAAAATATTAAAAAAATGAAATAAATGTCTCAATCAATCAACAAAATAATAATATTTAACTAAAGCCGTAATGCTAAATGTGTTTATAACTTGCATTTTATCAAGAATATTTCCTATAATTATCGCCTCTCGCAAACAAAGACAAACCTGATGTAAAAAAATAAAATGATTGCATGTATTTGAGCAAGGCATAAATAACGAGTAGTGCGATGCTAAAAGCAGGGGCGGCATTCTGGTTGCACCAGAGATGCAAGGTATATGTGACGCCTCTACAAATGCAACTGCACATAAAATGCAGTACTAAATAAGCTCGACTTTATAACATAGGAGCTATGTACCTACGTCTAAGACGGCTAACACTTGTCGGCTAGAAACCTTAGAAGGTGAAATAGATATCTTCAAATGATTACTTCAATGTACTTTTTACCTATTGTCGATAATAACGGACTATGATTCGTGTAAAATCAATCTTCTCCCATGTCGTGAATACATTTTTAACAAAGTTTTTGCAATATTTCACACATTCTTAGTTATGCTCATTATGGGATGTTTACTATGGGCAATTTGTTACAATGTTATACAATAATTCTCAGCAATTGTTTTTAATGAACAAAAATAAAAAATAAAGTAGATGATATTCTAAATAAAGAAGAACTCACGTTTTTTCTTGTCGTCGCCACCCCCGCCACCAGAGTGGTGCATCATCTGTTGTTGTTGTTGTTGTTGTTGTTGCATGTGTTGATGCATGGCAGCCTCGTGATGGTGGTTCTGCATCCCTCCGCTGAGAGGCTGCAGCGCTGGCGTCAACTCCATGCTGATCATCCCCGCAGCGCCTGGAGCGCTGTCGGCGGCTCTGTTGGCGGACAAAAGTAGCATTATAGAATTGCTTTGCATTATAGCTTTGCGAGAAGATACCAACACAGGACAGGTATACCTTCCCTTGTCTGTAGTTATACCAACTTACAAAGAAAAATTTTGAAGTGGTTTAGAAAAGGATTCAAAACATCTTAATAAAATACATCTTCAATGATCTGAATTCGAAAAGGTCAAAGGAAAAATACAGCTTCCCTGGGTATGATTTTTTTAAAATCAAAATTTAGAGATATGAGCAAGAGCGAAGGTTAGGGAAAAGTATGTTTTCACATAAAACGAAGTTTTTGCAATTTGTGCATCGCTTTTTTGAGGGGATTTAATGACAGTGGATAACATTTTTTTACGTGATATCTAAGGATTGCAACGGGTCTTTATGAATTTCTATCGACATAACCCCAAAGATACTGGATATTATTGTCTCCAGATATCGGTCTGTAAAATATTTTGATCTTGCAGTTATCGTTATAATCTGGACACCAGGAAGTAAACGACAGATTATTTACCATCTTCCAGCAACATTTGAGTCGTAAGAGCAAATAAACTCAATTCTTGTAAAAGGCTCTGCAAAGATAGACTCTAAATAAAACAATAGATTCAATAAAGAAGAAACGATGTGTTTAGTAAAGTTTTATTTTGGAAAATTCATGATCTCCTAACCCTGGATTGTACTTTTCGGAAAGATTTCCACTATTTATTGAGCAGAAGAACTTACGTGTAAAACTAAGAAAGGTTCGATCAAAAGATGAAAAAGGATGTTGGTACTACCGTTAGTTTTAGTATAAAATGTAAAACTTGATCACCTATACTTTTTCCAGACTTCAATTTCAATAAAATGACCACGGTGTACAAAAATATATTAGGTATCAATGGTAAGTAGGGCTTTTTGGGAAGATAAGTGCAAACAGCTTATCAAAAGACTTATTTATTCGAGAGACCACAGAGGAACAAAAGGTTTTCAACAATAACCAAGACTCATCATTCTTCGAAGATAAGCCATCTTCCGAGTACACAGATTTTCAAAAACCCAATCAATTGTTGCACAAAAAGTCTCCAAATTTCACAAGCTCCCTAAGATCTGACCTTGTAAATGTATGCATTCTATTGGCAAGCATTTGCAAAGTGCATACCGTCACGTCTAGCGATACTAACTACAGTAGCAGCCAATCACTGCGATCGTACATTTACACTGTTAATTGGCTTAATTGTTGACGATTTAGAGACGCCAGTGCCGCCCGCGGTGGCATCTCGAACCACAATGACAGGGGTAGACCGCATATGGCGGAGCAAGATAAGCTCTTGTGATGACCAACAATGGCTCAAGAAGACGAGTTGCTGCTGGAAAATATGTTCACACGCTTTTTAGGTGTGTTGTTAACAGATGTACTTAAGTCTGGGGATTTTTGTGCAAATGATTGAAATGCTTCTAAATAATTTTGCTTTGTGAAAATATTTTATTTTTTTGTTAATTTATATGTGGGTGGGCTCTAGTTTGTTATTAAGTTCTATGATGCAATAAATTTATGTTAGGTTTATAAGGCATTTTTAACATCAAAATATGTTGCAATATATGAATAACTTCAGAAATCAATGTTTTTCAATCGATATTATTGAGCTCATGCCTTTGCATTTCATAAAAACCCACCAGTCCAGAATCGTGAACGAGATTAATAAAAAAATCGAATAACAATTCTTCAAATATAATAATTCAAAATAGCATATTATCCCGCCATGTCTAGCACACTCTTTCTCTCTCTTGCTCTTCTTTCTTACATGGGCAAACGGTCAGCCAATATAATTTGATTCATTCTTGATAAATCCACAAAGAGAGCGACCGTACGTATAGGTATAGAAAAAAAGCTCACACCAAATGCAGCCTCGGACACGTTCTCTTAGCACGAACTGAAACACGTTACAAGATTCATCTTCTCCGAGTGTATTTCTAGATAATCAGTCAATCGCCGAAAAACGGTTCCAATTGAAGTAACGATTTTCGAATTATTGTTATCACCGTTGTTGTCGACGCAACATCATTTCAAAAGAGTATAGAATTTCTTTGAACTCAATTATATAAACCTATATCAGGCCAATTTCTTTTGATAAATTTTAAGTGAGAAACGCTTTTAAAACCTTTTAATGTTTGAATAAAGAGGTGGTAGCTACAAAAGGAGCCACCTTGCAGAGATAATTGAACAAATAAGGACAATTAGATATAACTGGCATGATTGCCAAGGTGCTCATGTTCGATTTTGTGTTTATTGCACAACTGCCATGGGAAATGATCGTTTTTTCACGTCTCAAATTTAAATTAGCTATGCACAGTTTATTGAACTCAAAATGATGATAGTTTAGTGTCAAAATTGAAGCCGATTTAAAAGGTCGTAATTTTGCCATTTGTGACACTTTTTAAGTTTTTTTTTTGTAATTCTTATAAAAATGCAAAAGTTTGTAAATTCTTCTAACGTCCCCGTTTTACGAGAGGAACAATTTTCAGTTTGTTTAGAAACAAGGGATAACCATCGCGTTTTATTAGTTGTTGTTCCGAGGGTGTTCCTGGATTAGTGTTGTTTCTCGATCAAGCCTAGAGAGACGAAAACTAAAATTTTGCATCCCCTTTATACATAAAGCAAGAAATATAAAATCGGCAGAGCAAAGAAAACTATTTCCATCAAGACAATCCCATTGAATAATTCTTTCTGCAAGTCCCCACAAGCTTAACGTGACCAAAGATCACACCATACTGGCAACCGACGCGTTGTTTACTTTCTCCAAGCCGGCCGGCCAATCACCATGGCGACCGCGATGTAAATCACTGTTTGTTACCGACTTGACCTCCCCGGGTCACGAACCACTGACCACACCACTCCGTGTTGCATGGACTTTCTACAGACGCGCAACGCCACGCCGCGTGTACTAAAGCGACGCGGTTGGTCGCACAAGACAGGGACACCCACGCGAGACCGAAATGGAGTAGGTGCGACTTTACACTGTTTTAAAAAGAACTCAGAACTGTGTCGAAGAAATTCCTTGAAATCAGCTGATGTTCGCATAGACGAATTTGTGGGGTGTAACCTTTGGGATCCGTTGGCACTGGTCTAATGGCGTCGGTGAATGATTGGGTGTTGATGAGGGTGATGATGAACCTAACCTGACTTAGAAGGGAGGAGAAAAAACCTGGTGCCTGCAGGTAGCCTACACTCTTGTCGAATAGCACCAAGGGAACCACCGTCTTAACGTCCCTTCTGAAGGACGGTACGACTCGAACAGCAGGATTCCTCCACTTATCCAATGCAGCTGTCGAGAAGTTAAGAGAAGGTGAGTGATTCTGTCGTACCAATGTCGCTCCCTTAAGTCTTTTACCAACAGAACTGTTCGATTGTATGGTGGTCATCCATCCAATACCTGACCAGACTTAATGTCGCTTAACTTTGGTGACTTTAGGGAATCGGTGTTTTTATCGTTGATTTCGGGGTGAGCTAGCTGAAAGCCAGCATGGTGTACAATCGACAAGTATAGCCTGCCCCTAACTATTTCAGCCAAGAAGGATTGACAAGGGACAATTGTCTTTTTGAAACACTGTGTTGGCACAATTGCCCAAATTTGATCAAACCCGTCGACGGCAAGCATCCCGCTTCTGTTCAACAGCACCAAGACTTAGTCCCTTTTCATATCCATCTTTATGATGACCACTTACTCAAAATTTTACTGCAAGAGCTATGCTATGCATAAGCCGATTAAATTTGCCAAGATTTAATCATCAAATGTGATTGAAAATACAAATAACAAACTCAAATAAAATATCGCTAGGTTAATGGCACCATCTAATTAGTGTGGGACCTTTTTGCAATTGTCATTGTGTCATTGTGTGAATGTGTGTGTGGTGTGCCGACAAATGTCGAAGGTCACCGATTATTGACGAATTTAACCGATGACGTCCGCCTGCTAACGAGACTGTACGACAAACATTGGAATTCAGATGAGGCTAATTGCTGTGATTGCTTTTGTCAGTGGTTGGTCCTTTGGCATGCTCGCTGTCTTGTATTAACCTGCAAAGCCATTGCATGGTTCTTTTGTTCTTAGATGCTGACAACTATATTTGTTTTGTGTTGAGTAGATATTTTATTATTTATCTTTATCTTTATTCCTGCAAAGTCTGAGTTTGATCAATAAACGACTAGTATTATTGAAATTAAAAATATTTTGCACCAACTACTGAAGATTTATGGGAACAAAGTTCGTTGGTGTAGAATGTTAATTTTTTCTATCGGTATGAACACACTACTAAGGGATGCATGCAATCTCTGGCCTGCACTGCGATTATGTAACTCTGATTTCAACGTTCTCGGGTGCAGTGGTTGCACCCACGTCAGACCTTATCGATTTCAATCGACAATGGTAAATCAATGTATACACATTCCAGACTAAAATGTGATGAAGCCATACGAAAATATGTAGTCTAGTCGATTTTGTAAGGCCTGATGATATGTGAATCTGATGGTTCTGACTCTGAGAGAGAATCGAAATCGTCAGAGACAGATTTCTTCGAAACCAGTGACGGTGAATACGGTAATTCAATTACTTGCAGTTGTCAAAAAACGTATACTTTTCTCGTCATTGTCTTACGTGAAATACACCGAAGGAAAAAAGGTAGACGAAAGATAACGTCTGAAAGATCTCACACCATGTTTGAAACCACCAAGAATAGGAAAACAAACAAAAAAGACCACTGATTTTCAAATCACAAGCGATTTAAGTTTGACAAATCAATTAACAACTGGCCAGCTGGTCGCTTATTGGTAAGTTCAATTCGTACTGAACTGTGATTGGTCGTTGTGATCGGTGTGAAGTAGACTGCACGGTAGCTGCGTTCGCGCGAACGCGATGGACTGTGAAGATGGTTTCTTGCCTCAGCAGAATTTTCTTTTTGAACGACGTGAAATTGGCGGTGTAAGGTTTTTGACCGTTTCCACGTTGCAGTGGTTTTAGACAACCGATCGGCGTTGTTGTTTTTTTCAATCGATTTCATTCATGTGTCGATATTTCGAACTCTGTACGCTCGAGTAAGGCTGTGAACTTGTTGATTGCGAGGTGGTGCCACGTGTTTCCGTTCATCAGAGTTTGGTAGAACTGCCAGCTGATGAAATCTGCGCTATAGGTACTATGAGAAAATGAAGCGGCATAATCACTTCATTTTCATCTGATTCCACCAAGCATTCTTTTTGTACCTTCTTCATATGATCGGGTTCAAAAGTGTCGATTGTAAGTTTCAATCACTAATTGGTACGACATAGAAATATCATTTAAAATAAACGGAGATATTTAGCAAGATAACAGAAACTTAGGCAATGTGTGCTAAATATTCAATAATTTACAAACTAGATGTACGTAGACATTGTCCTCCATGCTTTTCATCGAAGATTGAACATAACTGTTGATCGTATATTATGACTTGTCAGGTGACCTTTTCTAAATGTTTGATTTTTGCTGTAGTACCTCTGTGAAATAAAGTGACATCTCTACTCTGCCTTTATTGAAGTCGCAGATAAACATAATGGGTATACGCAGTCAATTACATCTCGAATTCAAATTCAACGGCTCTTTCTAACGGTACATTTTCATTGACAGCTCGATTACCGATTCGTGTAAATAATTCGATTGGTGGCAAGAATAAATTAGTCTGTCGATCAAAAATCAATCAGCACGTCACCAGCAAGTGGATTTTCTGGCTGACGTTAAAAATCTCGCGGTTTTTCCGCAGTGAGATTGCGTTTACAGCCAACACATTATCATTCATTCGCTCATTTTCAGAGAAACTACGGATATTGTGATAGATGATTATAGAATTATTTCCATGTATATGGTTTACCATTTGTGAAATAAAATTACCTATAACCATTATGGATATTGGAAGCAATACTAAGGCGTAAGGTCTATTTTAGATTTTTTGACTTCATGTGGATATTAGAAGGACTCAAAATAAACATTGCTGAGAAATGGTTCTTCTTATAAACGAGTTAAAATATGTAATCTACAATTGGTAACATTCAAATTCATAATGATTAGATGGAAACGGAACGAAATAAGTTTGTTTTGTTGCATAATTTTAACATACTCTACACATGTTTGGCTGCACAGGAATGAATAACGGATTTTTTTTTTAAATGAATGTGGAATATACCGAAAGGTGACCACACGAAAGAGAATAATGCTATTTTGTATGAAAAAAAAACAAAGAATTTTATAATATTTTGTCACGTATTAAGCTGCAAAAAACAGCTCGAGCATTTGTGTGCAGATTGGGTTTGATTTGCACAAAATGTTGTTTGAGTGAACAGAGTTAAATATTATATTTAAGCGGTTGTCTCTTTGCGCAAATCCTTTGTTTTCCACGGTTCGTCTGTGGAGATATTTTATTAATCGTGATTTGTCAGACGCTTAGCGCAGAAACGTGAAGATCCACCGGCAAAAGAAAAGTAAACAAATGAATCGTTCATTTGACAAACGTGTGATTGTAAGAGTCACAAATTATTCCACATCTGGCTGTTTATAATGGGATATATATATAAATATATTTTTTATACCTATTATGAGACTCAACTCTATATTAGTAAAAGTATATGAATTCATATTTTTCAATCCCGCAAAAGAAAAAAGCTAAATATCTGAGTATAAAGTTAGTAAAATTGAAGAAAATAATTATATATTTTTATATCTAAAATCTCATAGATTGCCAAGATGTAGATCATAATCACATAATTATCACGATCATGGACAATTAATTATGTATCCTTTTTATAAAAACAATATTTCAATGCAAGGTTTGTATTAAAGTGACAGGACCAACGACTGAGGACAACGATGTTGACAAGGTACACAATATTTCAATTCGACTATACCGTCATGCATTTATTGAACCACAGCTTCCTCTCTGATCGTCACGATCCGACAACGGCCTTCCTCGTCCGCAAATTACAGATGTTAAAGACAATCAACGTCGGCACCCACCGCTGGAAGCACAGTGCAGTGGTCTACAACCACCTATAGGGACCTGCTGCATTGCATTTGTCGTTTATCATAGAGCTTGTGTGGGCAAAATGACTTTTTTGTTTATCCGAATAGAAATCACTTCGCCCACATCGCTGAAAATGTTAGTTTTTTTTTTTTTACTCATCGCGCTTGCGCTTATTACAAATATAGGTAGCCATCTGATTATTATATATACTTCTGTAATAATGCAATATATATACGAGTGTGATTGATTGCCGTATTAATGCAGCTGTCAATATTAGTTAAATTACATTCATTGCAGTAATACCATGCCACCTAGCCTCTCTTAAATCTATTTGAAACTATCCTAAAAGGTTCAATCCAACATACCTAACCTAAAAAAAAATCTGAACGTGAAACTTTAAATTTAAACAGTACTCCAATAAAATAAGATTACAAAAAGGAGAAGTTTGAAAATAAAAAAGTCAAAGTGAAATAAAATAAAAAATCAAAAGTAGCAGAATAATTCATCGATTTTTCATTCAATAAATCTAGTACCTCATTAAAGTATACTATCTCATTCCAGTAATAGCGTGATAGAAATGAAATTCCATTGCAAAAAACCCCCGTAGCACAGCCGACAGTAACAAGTCATATTTATATGCACGTTCATAACGTGTACGCATGTTTTCCCTGTCGACATTACCATAATAATGATAATAATGAATTTGCAATCACCTAACACCTATTAATAAGTTCACTTAATTCCAATAGATCATCGTAGATTTCTAATTGAAACTGTGTTCTATATTTAACCATTTCTGTGTTACTCCAATCGCAAACGAACAGATAAAATCTATGCAAACACATACCGTTTTCTCTGTATAATTTATTTATTTTTATACTCATTTTTTTCGTAAACTCAAAGAATTATTCACAGTCTCCTACGCGCCAAGAACGACCGTGTGTCAGACATTTTGCCATCCAGTTTATATTCTGTAGAGTGCAGCTAATAATCCAGTGTGAGTTTTTATTGATGTACTAGTCTAGATATTGCTGGACACTTGAATGCGTGATAAACTAACACTGTTTTAATTCATGAGCAATTTTAACATGCGCGAAGTGCGTTTGATTTATGGATTGGAGTCACACTGATTTTTTTTTCATCGAATAGAAACTGGAGGTATCGGAACTGAATGATAGTGTGACTGAAACACTCCAAATATTGAACAGAAGACTGTTTTTTCGTAAATGTTTCCGATTTCTAATAGAGAATTGGGTGAAATGACTGACAGTTGGGAGATTTTTAAACGATTTCATGCCATATTCCTGCGTCTAGAGTAATTTTTGACCGTGAAAATAGAACCAATTTAACACCCAGGGGTTCGACAATTGAAATGAATATAAATATTTTATTAAGTGCTTTGCCTTTTAAAATTCCATGGACAATTTCCAGTGAAACCATAAAGCAACCCGCAACAGAGTTAGCAACCCCATAAGTAAGAGTGCAATGCCAGCTGAGATTTGAAGAGAAAAACAAGCGTGAGTGCCCAATGGTTTTCTATTTATGTTTTCTATCAATACAATGAAGAGCTTGTCATCAACTTCCTACCCTAAAATATCAAATACCTAGGTTTCAACTCTTAGAGCTGAATGAACTTTTTTCATAAAAGAAAGTCAATGATATTGCAAATGAAAATCGACTGATAACTTTCCCAGTAAAGACTAATGACAAAATGTATGCGAATTTTATTATTCTCGCGACCGCTCCTTTGCGGGGAGCGAAACGATCGCGAGCATTTAGTCAAACCGTTGTGCCACTCCCTACCACTCCCCCTCCCACCCACCATCACGCACTCTGTCTCTGTCTGATACACATAATATCGGATCATTTACTAAATGCAAATACTGTCTTTCACAATAAAGTTGCCTAAACCGTCGCTTTATTTTAAGTATTTATAATAATTTAATTCATATGCGTTTCTCGTATATATAATCGATTTTTCAAAATTTACATTATTTATGTCTCAAATTCTGTAAAATTTCAAAGTTTTCAATTAAAAACTTTTCATTTAGAGATTATTTACTTGTTATTAATTAATTTCAGTTGCGTTTTCTCCGATTCTTCTCAAAGTTTAATTTGTGCAGTCATGACTATTAATATGTGCAAAAACCTCTACTTACAGCCATAAATTTTTGTCAAATGTAAAATGTGACTCTTTCACTGAATGTCCAGCTCAAAAGAAAGAAGATTCAATGACGTGTTCAAAATAAGCGAATGGCTAGGCTCCTTTTTGCAGGGCGAAATTCTGAGAGAATTCTTGCTGTGGGTGCGATAGCATGTTTCACTAAACACGAGTTAGCGAGTACTGTAAAAATGAAATGAACGCGATGAAAAAAATAGTTTGTGCATGGCTGTTTGGTCAGTTTCCAGTTTGGTAAGAATAAATGTCTATCTTGGGTGGGTGAGGCATAAGATTCTTAATCGTAAGGATCTGTCAGAATCTGTCAGAGCAATTGACACAGTTTATCAAATTGATTTTGGCTTAAAATCAAATAAGTAATTTTTATTTGGTGCTGATGGTCGGAATTATATATTAAATAACGTTTTTTTATCATTTGTATCGTAAATTTAAATTAATATTACAAAATTCTCTCCCGAAATTGTCCTTGTGCAAGTGAAGAGTTGAAATCCGACCTCCAGATTTCGCGACTTACCTTGCGGAAAAACATTTTCCTCTCACAAAAACACATTTTTTTCCGAACTGAAACAAATGCAGAACCGAAATTCTGACCAACCGAATTTTCTGAGTGTTAAAGCCCTGTGACGTGTAATCGGACATTATTTTTTTATAACAATCATACATAAAACACAGTCGCAAATTGATTAGTAAATTTTCTTTAATTTTCATTTCCTAACGACTTCAACTGTGGATAGTTTTAAAAGCCTTGTCCTTGAGCAGTTAATTGGTCAGTTGCTATCAGCCCAAAATTATCGGAGTGGCAGCTATCGGCACAAATGGTTACTTTTAACTTTTTATAAATATTTGTGTTTGTCATGATTATATTTCATTTCAGGTATTTGTTATTGTAAACTTATCTTTTCTTCCGTATTTTGACCGAACACATTTCATAAAATTATAATTTAATAAAAATCTGCCAAATAAAATAATAGATGGAGCACATTGAAGAACAATCAGTAGTAATGCTTTCAATTAATTGGAACAAAAACAGCAGATTCGGTCGATCAAACAAAATGCTTGAAAACGAACGAAGCCAATTAACAGCTAAGAATATAATTGCACACCACTTTAAAAAATTGGCACAAAAGTTTAGTTTTCATCGATAATAATTGCCGGTTGACGAACAAACTCCAAACGCGTCGATTCCAGGCACCGCCTTGGATTACTGGCTGTCAGCGATAGAGCCTGC
>LVVV01432027.1:0-12384 GCA_001676325.1 Amphinemura sulcicollis
ATATAAAAGAATAACAAAAGTACTAATGCACTAAAGCTCACACGATATTTGTAAAATAGTCGTAGTAGTGTAGATATTTGTATAATAAAATAGTGTAAAATAGGTTTATCCAGATATACTGCTAAGGTGAGATCAGAACTCAAGTTGCTAGAAAGAGGCAGACAATTATCACCATCAGTCCCTTGCAGCTCGACAAAGTTAACTGTACAGTTTTGTCTGCGGTGATTCTGTAATTAATCTATTTTCGCTTGTAGGCCAGGGGAATGATTTAATTTGTAGTGGGGAGCTCTCTCGACAAGATTTTGCTTAGGGAAAATTAACATTGAGAGGCACATCTGGTTAAATCTAACCTGTGGCAGTATCTATGGGTTCTTTGATCTCAATAAGGAACGATTTTTTTCTTAACAAATTTTACAGATTTTCCTAGGCTTGTCTCTGCACCCTCCTCAACCCCTACAATCTTCTGTTCCAGGCTCACCGAGCTGTGCTGGCGTCATGCAGCGACTACTTCCGTGCCATGTTCTGTACCGACGCGATGTGCGAGTCTCGGCAAAGCGAGATCAGCCTCAACGGCGTCACGGCCGCTGGCATCCGACTGCTTCTCGACTATGCTTACACGTCTCGCCTCGCGCTCAGCCTTGCCAACATACAAGACGTGCTCTCTGCCGCAAGTCACGTCCAAGTGGTCGCCGTCGTCGAAGCCTGCTCAAGCTATTTACAAGCACAACTTGACCTAGAGAACTGTATCGATATCGCAACTATATCGGAAACATATTCGCTTACTCAGTTGAGGCGGAGGGTGTATCGGTTTATGAGCGGTCATCTTCGGGAATTCTCCAGATCGGCTGACTTTAATCGATTAGCTCCTTCGCAGTTAGAGCACCTTTTGAGCTGTGATTTTCCTGTTGATTGTCCTGAATCGGAAGTGCTTAGGATAGTCGTTCGATGGCTTTATACAGACGATATTACGAAACGGTTAACCTGTTCGCAAAGACTTTTGAAGCGAATACATTTTGAAGAGATCACACAGTGGGATATTGATGATGTGCTACAACAGTCTTTAGTTGATCAAGTGTATTTGCACCGACAAGTTCTCTCTGAAACGAGGCGGCAAAATAGGCATCGAGCAGTCAACGATGTTGCTGTGCCGAAAACACTACCGTTGGTAAACTCTCGAGGAATGGAGCTAGCTGTCGTGAAAGTTGGAGGATTCGGCATCAGTGGCATTACCAATGAAATTACCTACTTCTTGCCTAGTGTGGGGAAGTGGCGGCATTTGACATCGATTCCTCACGTGGAGCAATGCAACTTCGGGACGGCTGTGCTGGATAATGAGCTCTACGTTGTGGGAGGATGTTTCAATCAGTCTCTACAGGTGAATATAGATTTCCTAATATAGCTTCTTGGGAAAGTATGCTGAAAATCTGGATAATAAAAATTGTTTCAAAAAGAGAAAAGAAAGTAGGTATGCAACTTATGAAATCGGTGAAAAATATAGGGTGCAACAAAGAACAGAATTTCAAGAAGTTCACCTGGCTGCGTTCCTTTTCTTAGTATAGTCTGAAATTAATTTGCTCATAAAATATGATTGCTTTCAAAGAATTGCAGTCTCCAGATATTATGGCTGTTGCTACATGTCCGTTAATTACTTTGCAAAAGTATTTACTTTGTAGGTACAAATACCTTGTTCTTTTCAAATTATTTTATTTCCAGTATAAAAATAAGAAATGTAAAAACAAAACTCCGTCATGTCAGTTAAGCTCTGACATGTTATATTCTTTCCTGTAATCTTTCGAGGTATTTAAAATACAAATCCAAGAAATTGTGTGTACTGATATGCCCCTCTTCATTATGTCTACAGGAAAACATCCACCCATTCGGCTTCCGCTACAGCCCTCGCTACAACAAGTGGACGACAATGGCACCTATGCAACGTGAGCGCTGTCGATTTTCACTCAACGTCTTACACGGCTGTCTTTACGCGATTGGCGGAGCCTACGAGGTTGACGATCTCGACCTAACTCTTGGAGAAGAAGACGTCAGCACGTGCGAGCGCTACGACCCAAAAACGGACAGCTGGGACAGCATCGCTCAACTTCCCAGCTACAGAACACAGCACGCAGGGGCAGCCTGGGGGTGCAGCATCTACATTTCGGGAGGACTCGACAAAGACTTGGTGCTGGCGTCCATGGTGTCGTTCAACGTCAAGCTCGGAGTTTGGGAAGATAAAGCTGCGATGCTGACGCCGAGAGCAGATCATGTGATGTTGTCGATGGGGGACAAACTGTACTGTTGCGGAGGGTGGTTCGAGGATGCGGAAAACGGCAATCGGATCCTCGTGGATACGATCGACTCGTACGACCTGCAGACTAACTCGTGGGAAATCGTCACTCGCGTGCCAACACCGAGATATCATGCTGGGATCGTTGGAGTCGATCAGAAGATTTATTTCATCGGTGGCTTTCACAGTGATGCCATGTTTGATCGAGCTACAGGTATGTTTTAGTATACAGTTTTTCTTAAAATAGAGTAGAACAATACTTGTGTTTGTTTCATAGGTTTTTAAGAGTTTTAGAGAGTTTCTAATTAGTTTAAAAATGAGATCAAGCAAAACGGGTTTCATTAAAATAAAGCAGGGCTATTTTGGTAAGATTTGTAAAATTCACAATTTTGGGTAAATATAACGTATCATGGCTTAGACTATAGATACTGTACTATTGGTACTTGCAACATGGCATTTGAGTTTGACCATTTCATGAAAACCTTCTTTTTGAAATGAAAATATAAGAGGACCATGGTCTTTCAATGCACGGTCAAAAATATGTAACAATATGGGGGAAAATTACATTTTAGATTTGAATTGTGAATATAATAGAGCTAGAGATAAAGCAAAAATCTAGAATGCTATTTTTCATTCGAGCTGACATTATCTTATACATCAGCCTTGAGTTCCTCCATATCTTTCCACATACCTACTCAAGTTAGATTCTTCCTTGCTTCACTCCTTTCTCTGAAGTAGGGAATGCACCCATGTGTGATGTGATGTGAAAGTGTTGATTTTAGGAAGTAAATAATGTCGTACACATATCACTATCACAAATACATAGCTCGGGGTAAATGCTAGTAAGAGTTATACAATAAAGATGCCAGAGATCTCACTGGTTTAGGTAACATTTTGGCTTTCACATTTGTCCATGGCAGAATACCTAAGTAGGTACAATATTTCCATTTAGGTGTTTATTTTTTACGCTTTGAAGTTCAATTTAACAAAATTTTATGCCGAAATGAACCTGTGAAAATTTAAACTTGTTGAAATTGCAGTTAAAATCTGATTTGGAAGAAAAATAAAGTTAAATGCATATTTTTGTAATTAAGGGCCTTACCAATTTGGTAGAGCTATTACAGAGCTTGCTTGGAATAGATGTGTGATGTCAGGGAAACCCCACTTGGAACCAGGATAGGTACTAGGTTGCTCAGCCTCAACGATATATCTGTAGACTGTAAAACAAATTTTTATTTTGGGGGTAAATTAAATAGCTATTTCTATTTGTGTTAATAGAAATTTTGTCAAGGCTTATTATTCAAAAGTAACCTTTGAAAGAACCCTTGACTCCAATTTTAGTTTAAAACAATTGCTTCTGCAAAATCATATCCATGGATGTCTAAATCTCTTGCAATACAATAGAGTTAACACTGCTTTTCTGGTTTGTTCCAGCCGTCATCGAGTGCTACGATCTGGACGCTGATAGCTGGAGCACGGGCGACAAGTACCCGCAAGACATATGGGAGCACACGTGCGTGAACCTATACATCCCGCGCTGCCGGGACGACATGGAAGTCATGGCTACGGGACACGGCCGCCGGTAGTTCGCTGGAACGGAGTTTACCAGAGATCCGTTCAGTTTTCATGTTCGCGAAAGTCGTTGCCGCAGGACATGGATGCCAGTAGCTCAATGAAATGGATGGTAGTGAACACTTGAAATTGTAGGCTGGCAGTAGTTTTACTTCCCAAGTTCAAAGAAATGCCAGTAGCTTATAGGTAAGAATTGTAGCAGACGGCTGATGCTTGTTTCACTCCACACATTGGAGCAGAGATATCTAAAGTTGTATCATAACTGTGGATTGTTCTTTGAAAAATAACTGCTCACTGTCACTGCTCTGAAATACACAAAGTCAAGATGAGGCAAAAGTGTCTCCTTAAAGCACTGCATTGCAGACTATTTAGTACATGAAATCTCATTAAAATGAGATTTAAATCTTAAAGTTAGGAAGAAGTTAAATTTTAGTGTTGATCTGTTTTAGACTGTATTTCTTGTATCTTCACTGTATGTGAATTTGCACAAAGATTTTCTATTCCTATGTAGAAAGTGAAACGAGCATAAGCCAGCACATATATCTGTAAGTCAACAGGGTCAGAACAAATATGAATTTATGACTAATTATTTGATTAGAGAAGAAAGCCAAATTCTTTTCAAATGCCAACAAGAAAAGTCTATACATGCAAGACACAGAAACCAAATCAATTTGTGGTCCTAGGACTGGAGGGTTGCATCTGAAGAGGAAGATGGTATAAACCAACATAATTCTCCAAAGCTAGAAGTCGAGTGCTGTTGGCACAATTTGACCCACTTTTGGCTTTCAGAAAAGTTCTGCTATTCATTCAAGTCAAAATATGCTGTCCCTATGGCGGTGACCAGAAAGGACATAGTATTGTATTGCTAGTTAGTAATTACAAATGAAACAATAATTTGATTGATTTTAGCTAACAAGAAATTTTTTGATTGATCTTTTAGTTCCTCAGCATACTATTGTTAGCCATATTGGTGGTAAGAGAACAAGTTGATACAAAATTTAATCATATGAGCACAGACATGTTTCTGGCCTTAATCAAAGCTAGAACTTATTGATTATCCTGTTGGATTTCTTGAGATTTCCAGTGTTACTTCCCAAGTACCTACATCTGTGTTCAGTTTTGGGTGTAAACTAAAAAGTGTTAGTCCCTTAGCATACAAGCCAGCATAAAATTTGACGATTATGGTTGTTAGGGTGGAAGTGAGTAGATGAGTCGGGAAGAAGGACTACTTTTATAAAAGTACAGCGCTTGTGATAAAATTGATATTGTTGTTTAAAGTTTGGATGTGCTATATTGAAACTGGGATGGCTTCTTAAGGCCAGGATAATTTGTTATTGTCTCAAGATGATAATGATAATCTAGTGATGTGTCCTTGATGTTGTGGTTTTAACATTTCTTTATGAATTTTTAGAAAATGTTCAATAATTGTTAAGTTATGTTTCAATACTGAGAACAAATGAAGAGCTTTTCCTTTGATACGTAAATTACCTAATTTAAATGTTGCCACAAAGTTTTGAAAATGCTATTTCATTGTTTACATAATAATAATCAGTTTCTTATTAATATTATTTTAAAAGAAAGTCATCCCTGCTCAAAGCAAAGCCAAATTGTGCGCAAAAAGCCCCAAAATGTTTCAGTCTCAGCTGTTACAAAAGTTGAGTAATTGTTATGATGTTCAATGCCATTTTAAATGATTTGTTACAAAATATTATGTTATTTATTAATCTTATATTTGTCATTGCAGCAGACAATCAAAATAAAATGCTTGCAGTTATTACAATAATGAACTCAAAAAGGTATTTTAATTTCCTTTCACTTATAAATTCCATACCAAGAAGCTAAGTAGATGTATGTACCTACCTATAATTTCTCTTAACTAACTTCAAACAAATTGCTTATTAAACTTAGAACTTGTATTATTATGGGAAATGAAATGATGAAGGTAAGAGGTCAGAAGATGTTCATCGGTGAAACCTACGAGATCTTGGTTGAAAACAATATTTTACTTATCCCCGATATTCAGAATTGATAGCGTTTTCATTTAATTTGCTTATCTAATTTATCAACCTGCTTATTTTTCACCTCCACCCAACATTTCTGGCAAACACATTAGCATCAAAATCAGAATTCAGAGAGGATTCCGAACGGGCTTGCCTATCTAACCAGTATCCAATCTTCGTCTAGCACTCTAGCACGAGATATAACCAATAAAAGGAAGTCGCCCATTAGATTTAGCAGCCCCTGCGAGGAGTTAAATCAACTTCGTTTCATTGTCCCCATGATTACATGGTAAAATATTTGATCAGCACATCTCTTCGTAATTATACATGTCTTTTAACAAATGAGTTATGTTGCACCAACCGGAACTAAGCGTAGGTGATTTATCTGATGTGGATAACTGGAATAGGGCTTGCATTTCGCGCCATCAAAGATAAGTGTCTTTGATAATAGCATGCTAATAATAATTTATTGGTGTGATCTTTAATGGAAAGATATAGAGCAGGGTTCAGCCTGAGAAGTATTTGCAGTGTAGACCAATCGTTCAATAACTCATCATTTCTATAATTGGTGTGAGTTTCCGACACTTTTCTCATTTTCTGTCGTTGAGTTTTATTCACTAAGAAATGAGAAATCACATTTCACAGGATCATGCCAGTGAGTTCAATATTCCAAGCCTCTAGTTTGACTGTGCACTATTTTCAAGTCCAGCATTGTGGTAACTCAAGAATCAGACAAAACCCTTTATCAGACATTGCTGATCAACAGGGTATGTAAACTCGCCTCCTCAGATATAGGTAAAGCTATATCTAAAGATAATCAACTTGTCAACTTTTTAATTATATTTCCACTTTGTTATTAATATTATCCACATGGCAAAACTCAAAGCAGTGATGAGTGAGTTCCAGTAAGTTTTGGTTGGCGACCTTGAGTTCAGTCATCGTTCACATGGGGTTGTGCCAACTGCCAACGACTGTTTCAAAATTATTTTTGTCTGCATTAAAGTTAGTGCATTAGCAACGGGTATGTGAGTTTCTCACTGTCAAATTGTGGGTTGCAAATTAATAAAGACTGTTGCTTATCGACTCAAATATTCAACATTAAAATGGTATTTAAAAAAAGTGTATAATCATGATGAACTAGTACAATATACTTGCTAGTGTTTTTTGGCTATGCAGTACACGAAAAAGAAGGCCTAAAGTTGCAATTCCAAGTGCCTGTGCGGAAAAAAGAGGGGTTGAGTAAGTAATACTACTTTTGAGATTCATGTCTACTTTTTCCTAATCATTGATGGTATTTGCAATGGTAGTAGTTAGTATTTTCTCTGATAATATGTTTGAAGTCGTTATTAATTCAACATGTCCTCCCAACCTGAATAATTAGTACTATGTGGTCATGCCTTCCAGCATCTACATTTTAGTTTTGCCTATTCTAGTCTTTCGTGTCACTAGCTAATTGTGGACATGATTCTTCAGGGCGTCTACGTTTCTAACGGTCATTATGTCGTCAGGTGACAAGATATGGGTCGTAGCAAGCTTTAGATCTTGATTGATGGATTGGTCACTAGCCAGCCAAGTAGGAAAGGTAGGTACCCCTGCCACCAAGAGAAAATGTTAATGTGTCGTGGTATATTGATTGCCAATGTTCACCTACCTTGCACTTAGATAAATGATCTTACTTGCAATGTGCTGGTACACACACAGCTGAGCAATATTTTAGTTTTATTTTTCTTAAGGACGAATTTATGATTTCGTTTGTCAATTTCAAATCTGTCTCATCTCGTTTATCAATTTTATGGCTTTAGTTGTGTTGTCCTGGAGGTTTGCGTTGTGTGGTTTACGAACCAGTCCCAATGCTATTGCCATTCCCGTAAATACAAATCTATTCTAAATGCATTCAGCATTATACCTACTACATTCAATTTACGATGTCTTAGATGCAAATTAATTAGTCGGCTGATTACCTGCATTAGACGGACAATTGGTATGTAAAGTGGCCACATATATTCGATCTAACTGCCTTTCGACTATAGTCTCGTCGTCCCATATCAAAGCGCCATTACCCTTTGCGACAAATAAATTCTCAAGAGTGCTGTAAAAGATTAATTTTAGAAATGCTAGACATAGGCGCAATACAATGCAATTGGCTCCTGCAAGGTGGTAAAGCTCTTAAAGAAATAATTATGACCGGATAATTTTCCACATCAGGTTATTCAGGATTTTTTCACACATTGAGGATGAAGGATTTCACGCTCTGCGCGAAGATTAATAGCTCAGTTTGACTGATGTCTTCCTGGATGATGAATCAAGCTGCAGAGCGATGTTATTAGACAAGTCATGTGGAAAGTTTCATGTCCTTAGAGGAAAACGTAGTGCTTGGTGCTTCTATCCATAGGTCAACAATCGTATCGGATCTGATAGCACTCAACTAAAGAACATCTTATCATTCTAAATTAATTGTATCATTACTCAAAGTCATGAAGGAATTATAATTGAGCTACGTCTTAATTACTAAGGTGTTATAAGCAGTTCAGATCGTAAAGTTAATAATTTGAATATTTCCGAGAGTATGGTGCTGAGAAGGAAGGCATCCTATGTCTTGTTCTGATCGAATCACGTTATTTTTTCTTGAATTTCAATGGTAATAAAAAACAAAATCTCTCGCATGAGCATCATGATTTTTTCACGAATTATTTGTTTATTAGTATACCTACTTGCGATGCGTACCTAGTTGTAAGTTTATGTGTGCTGGCCATGCAGAGGTTCAATTAGGCCAATCAGCCGGGTGAGGGACGAAAGAGTGAGCGCGCACTATGGGGAGCTATCAGAGCAAGTGAGACGCAGGGAGGGTGGGAGAGAAGTTAGACTGAGATGCGAAGATAACTAGAAAGCCGCGCAATTAACGCTTCATAATTCGAAAGATTTATTTCACCTTATACAAGATCGTGTAAATCACCGAAGACGTCATTAGATAATTGCATGTATACAAGATTGACTATCCTGGCTCTTTTTCTATGTCTGTCCAAACGAGTCTTAAAACTCTTCTCCAAATGAAAGATAATTCAATAGTTTCAGTTTACTTTTAAAATAGATCATGCAGGATTCAAACTTTTGACAAGGAAATTGCAAAATTATGATTCAGATGTTCTCTAGCACCAGTGCACTCTAATTACTTACTTATGGATACACATCATGATAACAAGTTTTGATTTTTGCAAACGAGAAATGACAGAATTATGATTAATGTTTTGATAATTGTCAAAACAGCTGACTTAATAATCAAGTTTAATAGTCCCTTATTGCGTTTTATGATTGAGTCATAATGTAGCATTGCACTTTCGGATTGCATGCTGCAATTATTTGATTATCCTGATTTCTTGGGAATTTTGCGAACAAATTGCGTCTGCGATGTAATTCGCAAAATTACGTGAAAGGGAAATGTCCTGTGCAGGTGATAAAGTTCCAGCGCCTGCATCTAACTAGTGAGCGCATCTGTGCTGTGTTCTTGAATTAGTCGCCATGCACCGATGTTATCCATCAACCACCACCACCACCACCGCCACCACCACCACCACCTGTAAATGCTGGCCTTGATCATACAAATTGCCTCATTTCAAATAAAGAAAACCAACACCAAAAACACACACTATCCAGCCTTCGAAATTGACAAATTTATCGTTGAGCTAAAAACTTATTGTGCTGGATCCGGGATAGATCAGCTCTCAGCAGTTAGAGAAAGACTGGTGTAAGGCACATAAATAACCTAATGGAAGTTGGATAAAATATTCTTTTCTGCCGTTCGGCGTAGTATCATCCTTGTTTCTTCGGGGCTGGCTCTACGATCGTCAATCAAAGGGTAACAAAATGTAAGCCTAACTATTGCCACCATGGGCACAACGCAGCGACGCGTTGGCCAACGCACATAGGCCCTTACCGCCTTAGCCGTTTTGTTCTTCCGAATCTTTCACTCTCATCATATTATGTGAAGACGCGGATCCTGCCTGTCTTATTTCGGTAGTAAACCGGTTGAATTATTGTTTTAGTATGTCATGAATATGATATACGGACTTGAGAACGAACTTCTCTCATTGCCCCGCAGGCTGGTTTTGCCAGGCCGAGCTCTTTTTTCCCCCGTTTACCCCCGTCGTCGCCGAATGGTCCCTATGCCCCGCGGGCCACTATATTCTTGCCAACAATGAACTGGTATATACCTATAGGCCGAGCGACCATGCTGGGAACAGATGAAAAGATGGGACATCTTTAATCTGCTTCTAATTAGGGAAGAATTGTTGTACCACACATTGTGAAAACTGTATCACATAGAAAGAAGTTCAATACGAATGCCGAAGGGTTGATTCTATTGTAACAATAATTGAATGTGTTCCAAACTCGACGTCTTCTTGAACGAATTCAAGATTGTCCTAAGGCGAATGCGTTCTTCATGTAAGAAAGCGTTACGCTATTATACTACCTTTACTATTGTGTAAATCATCTGCCAATAAAAGGAATAATATTTGTTTTCCCTTCGCGCTAGAATAGTGTTGCGGTGTGTGCCGGCAGAGATGACTGGGTATCAGTTTGTACTTTGTAATTGTAGTGTACCTTCTAGTTCTGTATCCTGACTGCCGCTTTTTGAGGTTAGTAAGCAAGAAAAGCAGTCAACCCTTTCCGCCCGACACCAGTAGCTTTCGCAGGGCGTCCGCTGTCCATTGTCGCGCAAGTTTTATCTACAGAGATGCTTGCCGACATTGCTTGGACCTGGTCCTGTAATGCTCAGAGGGCGGATGACTTAGTGAAGTGTGTATCATGCAGTCAGTAAGAACTAAAAGACGAGACAATGGCTACGAGGCGATGGGACAGGTACTTTGTCACTACTTCAATAAATCCCTGACATTTCACATATATAACAACATCACAAACAAAACAAACCCCAACAATCTAGACGCAGCTTTTGTCCAAAACATGACGCAACTGAAATATGGCTGATTCTCTTCCTCTATCTAATGGACATTATCTTCAGCAGTCGTTTTGTTACAACTTGATTCACGAGATAAATGTGTCATTTTATGACTACGATAGTTTTTATACGCATTATTATGAATTAGTGTGTAGTAGGTACGCAGATTTGCATTTTCAGTGGGCTTTGATTAGTTGCATGAAGTTGAATCATATCTACAAGTTCTTTGCAGCCTTCGGAAATCACCGTAATTGAAAGTCAAGTATTTCTTCGAATCTTACACACGCCACTCTATCCTCAGCATGAGCACATCTCACTGCCCGAATTGACATCTCGTAGAAGGCGACCGTCATGGCGAAAGTCTTGTCGTCGTATCTCGGAAGCGTAACCAATGCCTACCACTAAATAACCAATTTTTTTGCAGAGAATCTCTTAACAATGGATAGTTATTGGTCAAGTTACTGAGGCACTCCATTTCGGAGTTTATTATCGTTAGCCAGTATCAACAAGAAGCCTAGATTATGCAGTGACGTGCATTCTCTATCGTTTTATTGTACTCTAGAGCTGGTGTAACTGATCTGCCTGCACATCTTCAAGTTTACTACATTGAATTATAAAGTCTCGAATAAATCCCAAATGCAAAATAGAGTATGCTATGGGTATACACACGATGCCACGATATTGGTTTCTGCCCTCACGTAGGATTTATTTTCTATTACACTGTTCCATATTATTACTATGCGCTAGTCACTTGTCTCCAATCTTTGTATGGAAGTACCTAGCGTATTGTTTACAGACACACAGGTTCGATTGCAGATAAAGCGAACAAGCAGACTTTTCTACAGATGAATCATGAAAACGGAAGGTAGCTAGCTATATGCTGGAATGCATTTTTGATCGGTCTCAAGAGAATAAATTATTGGAACGAGAACTGGAGTTCATCTAACCCCAACTGTAATACGATTATATTAAAAGTGTGTATGTGGATCAAGTAGGTGCAATGCAGGTATATCTCTTCAGATCGAACGACAAGAGCCAAATGTAGATCACCTTGTTTTGAATGAATCATCCCTCTCAGAGATCCCAAGCAACCCTTAGCATTATCTACATCCACGCATGATAATCACGTGTTTTGTCATGCTAAAGCGAGATAATATGTGCATCATTAGAAATAAATCTTATCTAAATTAGATGGGATGCTATAAATATATTGTTTTTCATAGACGATGCTCAGAGTGAACCGGATTAAAGCAAATGGTTTTTGTTGTAATTTTCTAAAAGGCAGCAGAGGTGCCATTAACACGCAAGGATGCTAAAGTTTAAGGGTGTCTTGAATAGTGAACCAACACGGAATAAATAGTTTGTAATGAGAAGATTACAAGTCTTAACTGTTTCTATGGTAATTGCAAGGGACATACGCTCGTCAGTAAATCAGGACAAATTGTAAAGAGCACAATGGCGAGTGATTTAAATCGAAAGAAAGCTTTTGTTTGAAGTGCAAGATAGGGAATGAGAGAGGCTATCTCCAGGGATGCGCCCCCCCCCCCCCCCCCTTCCCCAACCCAACCCCCCTCCCC
>LVVV01432028.1:0-12386 GCA_001676325.1 Amphinemura sulcicollis
AACCTTGAGAAATATTGGAAGAAATAAAAGCACTACCAACTAAACCATCATTTTTGGATCTATCAGTAAAGTAATAAATAAAATCTTTAAAATCAGGTGAAATGTCTCAACTCGGTGTTACAGTGGTTGATTTGCATGTCTTTCACGTGGTAGGTGGGGGCCATGTGACTTTTGCTGACAATGAAAAATTTACATTATGGCAATGCCACAGAATTTATTAACTTTTGTTGAAACTTTCACTGTATAAAAAATGTTTCAGGCATGCTACGCATGTATATTTGAATGCCAGATGCAAAGCCTGGAGTAGGTTTTGCAAAGAAACATCAATCAAGTGACTCTCTCTGCAGATGTAAACTTGGCAATTTTTGACGTTCTTTTTGAACTTTCAAAGTCTCTTGAATGTCTTGAATCATGCTCCATTTGAGGTTTGATATGCCTGGTGTCGTCTGTGCTATAATTTATTACTTTAGAGTAGAGAGTGTCTTTTCACTATTCTAACATGCTCATCAGTCCCTTTTCAGCGTGCCAACCTTGACATGAAGTACAGCAGTAGCAGGTGCATGGACATCGGTCATGGTTCGTATTAATTTTCCGCCGGCAACATCATACATGAGAACATTTCCCCGAGCAAAACCAGCCAGCAGTCGCGTGCAATCATTGTTGAAACCTAGGCTTGACACGGAGCCTTGTTCGGCAGATGTCGCGTCTCCTCCGAGACACCATCGCAGCGTCTGCGTGGCGTCAAACGCAAGCACTCGGCCGCGAGATGTGCCCACTGCGATCATCGTCGAAACAGCTAGGGCCGTCGGGAGCCCAGCATCTACACGCTCCTGAAATTCGACAACAGAATCAGTAACACTAACAAAGCTAATTGAGGTGAGATTAAATAATTCGTAGTGCCTTTTAGCGGACTTACGCATGCCGAGTTTAGCTGAGATGAAATTTTCTTAAGTACAACATGTCTCAGAATGGATCCTGGTGATGGTCTCTTTCGTGCTCGTTGCTCAGATCCCTTACTGCGCGCGTCCACGCTACACATGGAATGTGTCTCGCTGCCTTCAAATCCAGCCTATTTTAACATTTTAAATATGTTTACTTACTTACTGAGTACTATTTATAATTTTACAATTGCAAAGAATTGGCAGGCTTATTTGGTTATCTCTGTAGGTATGTAGAACATAAGGGGAGTTCATTATTAAGTATATAAAATCTTTGATCTCAACTAGCTGTTGCTAGTTGTTAGTTGTAAGTTGCCACCATGCTTAACCATCAAGCTGTCAAATCAGAGATACTTTAGATTTTACTCTGATACCCCATACTAATGACTATGTAATCAGAATCGGTACAATATCCCTCTGATAAAGTTATTTGTTCTAAATTATATGTTCTTATACTTATGCTGCTCCCAGAAAGTCCCGCAAAGCTCCCAGAAAGTCGACAGGAATACAATCAAATTTCCAACTTGTCCTGAATTTGCTGAACAGATTTATTATTGAATAGGTATTTATCGTGACTTACAACTTCTCCCGTTGTGAGTAAAACGTTTGAAAGCTCATCCTCGCTGAGTGATGTCCTCTCGTTGAGATCATTGAGGATGCTTTCTAGGGTTGGCGTCTGCTCGACCGGAGGAAGATCGTATTCGGCGTCATCCAGCTATCGAAAAGATAAATTTATTTTATTTAAAATCAAGGGGATCATTACAAACGAGAAATTTTAGAAATTTGCTTTAGATATGTCATCCGCCCCCCTTACGCCTTCAATGTCAAGATCCAGAGTATCTACGTCGAAATTATCACTGAAATCAGAAGCGGCCAACGCTTGAGACATTTTATTTCTTTTAAATTACATGTTAGGTATGAAATAACAATAAATTTTAAAGAAAGAACAGTTTTAATCCACTTCGGACACTTCACACCATTACGGTCGTCGCCATGCCGTTGCTGGCTAATCCGTGGATGCTGATTGGTGGGTTCTTGACGTTTAGTAAAGGCGGTAAAAATAACAAAATTCAAGAGTGCCAAAAATCAGCCCCAATCATGATTTTGCTTCATATATTTTCTTGCAAGTGCTTGCAAAATTTTAATCTATTAAAAGAGACATAAAAATGTTAGTTTATTTTTTATATCACATGTATTGTCTAGCATAGCATGTAGTAAATGAGAATTGCATGAGCAATTAAAAGCAACACTATTTCACAGAGATTCAGTATGACAGCGACAGAGTTTGTGATGCGTTGTCAAACATAAAATCAATAGCTGTTGTAGGGGGCAAAATGGTGTGGCATATGCCATTCTTTTTTTCCTTTTTCCACCCAAGTGCCATCTTACGATTGTCTCTGCTGGCTGAAAAAAGGTTGCTGCCATGACAACAAGATAACAAACAACCGTACCAAGGAAAACACTCACAACTTTTGGCCTCTTTTGGATTATCAATCAAAATTTAGAATAAATTCCCTGTAAAATTTGATATTCACCCATGATAATGAAATACATTCCAATTTATCTTCCGTGACAATATCAGAGAAATTCAACTCAATAGGTAAGACGCAACATTTTGCTAAAACAATTATCTTGTCATGCAATAGGAATAACGTTTCAGAAACATTGCATGTTTCAAAAGGCAAATATAATAAATCCCTTATAATGGCAGGTTGATATTCATGTTTTATTGCATGCTCGTGTTTCAAATTTATTTTTACATTAATGTAGGTACCTACCTACATATAACTTCATTAGTCGAGATTTTCAAAGGTCTATCTATAATGGAAATTGCCTGGCACAGCAGGGTACTATTTGTATAAGGGAACAATACCTATCACATGAGATGTTAGTTAACTGCAATCACCCCTTGGTTCACAATAAAAGCAATGGATTCGGTATGGGAGACAATAAAACCAAATTCGCATGCGTTTATTCATTTTACAATAGTTATCCGAGTAAAGAGCAAATGCTTAGAATCATATTGTGTAGTATTCAAACAATATAAACATCAAATATCATAAATCATGGTATGTAGCTCTGCAATATGCTTTGTTGTTGTTGTCGACAATTAACAGTTATTAATTATGTTCTCGGTACATAGGAGCGAAAAAATATTAACATGGCATATATTTTTACTTATTGTTTCAGCAAGGCCAATCAAACCGCAGGATGGCCGGAAAGAAAGGTCAAGTAGTCCAACTACAGACTGAGGTCAACACCGAAGAGGAATGGCAGGCTCTCCTGGAGAAAGAAGGACTCACAGGTAGCCACATACTATACCAAATCACTTGTTGAAATCCATTCAAAAGTTGATTCAGTTTATAGTCTACTTTTTGGTACATTTCTCCAAGCCATAAGTATAAGTGTCTAGTTAAAAGACTACTTTGAAGTGAATAAGTCTCTAGAATTGCCAAAATAACAAGTTAGTGAAAATAAATTAAGATGTAGGTATATAACCATACCATTTCATACACTTGTACAAATAGGTATGTTTAGGTTTGTGGTAGGTTTTGTGTTTGCAAGAGCAGGCATGTTTTGAGAAGAAAAGATCCATCAGTTCCTACAAACGTAGTATTTCCGTTTTCAGTGGCGGACATCTACGCTGGCTGGTGCGGCCCGTGCGTTGGAATGATCGGCAACTTAAAGAAGATCAAGCTCGACTATGGCGGCGAAGTGCTTAATCTGGCGATTGTATGCAATTTTAATGCAAAGGAATTGATGTTGAATATTAGTTGTCCAGATCGAAACTGTCAGAACATTATCACAGGGGATATAATATATTATACTCACTGATACTTTTGATCTGTTGCAAATAGTTATGGTATTATAGTGAATGTAATTAGTGGCTGAATATTGAGTACTAACCTGTAAGATATTGATTGGAAAGAGGTGAAGAAAGGTAGCGTGGAAAAAGAAGGCATGGATAAAGAAGTTTAAATAGCAAACAAATATCTACCTACCAATACAAACGTTTTGGCTGTTGTCTTCCAAGTAGAAGAATATAAAAAGAATGAACCTTCAAAACAATCAAAATAATCATTCCACAGGATTGCTCATCATGATTGCTTCAGGATTGCTTCATGCCTATCATTTTGTGTTGTATTTTCTGTTTTTTAGGTGAAATCTGATGATATTGAAGATTTGCAGCGCTTCAAGAACAAAAGCGAACCAACGTGGATGTTTATTGCGGTAAGAAAGGAAGTGAAGAAATAATTTTAGCCGTTTATTATTGATAAATCATTTAGATCACTTTTCACATCAGGTGGAGCTTAAGAAAGTAAGCAACTAATTAAGTAAGAATTTTATTCTTGCCTAAATATATATATATATATATTTTTTTTTTACAAAAATTAGGTCTAAACTTTGACTTTTTTGTTTAACATGGTTAATTTCCAATAGTTAATAGACAATTGGTTAAGCTTAAGTTATGCTCATTTACTTTTGTGTGGTATGGTTTTGTCCGTATAAGACCACAATTTCATATATATTGTAAGCCTAGTCAGGCATATATGCCTATAGTATTTATACTAACTGATTGCTTTGTACCTACAGGCCGGCCAGCTGTCAGACCTAATGTTTGGAGCAAATGCACCTCGACTGCAGAAAGTGATGATTTTAGAAATCGAGAAGGAGACCAAAGCACTGGCAGGCTCTGGAGCAAGAAATGTGGTAAGTTTTGGCTTGCCAATCATAATGACCCAACCTTAGGTAGATAACTGTGTTTAATTGTGATAACTGTAATAACTGTGATAACCATGTTTCTTAACTTGAGTCGGCCAACTATACAAGCTGGCTCGGACTTTGAGCGGCCGGATGCCCTCCCACCTCTTGGAGGAGACCAAAGCTCCATATCACAGTCCTGAAGGTGTATGCGACATTGCAGATGAAACGTCTGCACCAGCCATGGTCCTTTTCGTTTTTTTTTTTAGGATCATATTCAACTGCACCACAGCCAAACTCTTAATTCTATCGACATCTTTCCACGGCTCTAAACCACTTCCTATGCTTAGCGAGCTTTAACTTTATTTTTTTTATTTTTTCATTTTAGATTTAAAGATGCCAAATACAAAAATATTAATTTTTCAATCTAGGTTTCTAATTCTAGATTAATTGCCCATCCTGTTGGAAACCATGTATTATGCACCAGGATAGCAATTTTGTTATTGTTGTGATTTCAAAACCAATCCTATTTAATTTCACTGCCTATGCTTTAGTGAGTTGAAAAAAAAATGGGAATTTGAACCCTTAAAAATTGCATAACCACTGCCCAGCAACATGAATTCATTTAATTGTCCATTAAAGTGAGCTAAGATCAAAGTAATTACTTGAGCATTTCTATGAAAAAGGTTCGAACAGTGATAATCACGTGTGACTTTTGTTGCTCCTCAGCATCCGTTCGACGAACTCACTGAAGAGGAGCAAATCAGATTCGAGGCCGCAGAGAAGATTCGCCGCAAGATACAAGAAGAGAAGGATGCCAAGGAAGGTAAGATCGGCTTGGGTAAATCCAAGCAAGGCAAAATTTTCCATTCATAAAGGAAAAAAAAACTTAAATTTATTGCTTAGACAAACAAGGATCAGACTATTTGGCTAAATCGAGTATTTTCCAAAAATCAATGTACAGAAATTTACAATAAATGCCATCACTTAAGTGATATATGAAATGAAATATCTAGCAACAAGGGCGGGAATGTATAAGACAACATCAATTGAACTCTCTCATAATCTTGCTAATTGCACATTTCCTTGCATTTGCATATGAAGTCAGATAGTGAAAAAATATTCCAGTAAAATACTGCCATTATTCTATCAAAAGATGATCGTAAATATTTTAACTGTCACAAATGTAGGCTTAAAATGAAAAAAATTACTCGTGTTTTGCAATTTTGTCTTGAATATTTGTTGTGTTTGAATGATGAAATAAAACTTCTATCATTTACCGACCCAAGATCTAGCACAATGTTTGCCCCCAAGTCTGCGGCCACAACTCTAGACAGATGTAGACAGATGGAGAATATAGTGACACTGCTGTCACTGCTGCCATACTTCATTGACATCGAAGGTACTACAGGCAATCCAAATTAGTTCCATACCTAACACACCATCTTTCGAATTCACCAGCGGCTGCCAACGCGGAGCTTCAACGCAGAAGAATGGAGCACTTGGTGGTCATGCTGCCGGACTATACTGTGCTCCTGCTGATGCCATACTTCTTCGAAATCGAAGGCGCGTGGTCTTCGATTTTGGAGCAGTTTGTTGAGATCGACATCAGCACAGCCAACGAGCTGCAGATTGAATTGGAGCCTGAGCAGTTTTCTGAGGTAGGAAGCGTTTTTAAAAGGTTGTGTCAGGCTCACCGGAAGCAACCTACGATATACTTGAGGTTTTAGGATAAATGGGTAAACAGATAAAAACTAATTCACAAAAACACATTTTACTATCCTTAAGTGACAACGCTAATCCATAACTAGCTAAAAATCTGGTCATTAAATAAAATAGAAAATACTCAAGGTTGACAAATGTAGCGAAATTGCATGACGATGAAGCGACGTAGGTGAGGTGTTCTCTGGTGGCGTCGTCCAGTGGCCTCAAAGGCGTTCCACAGTAGCTCGAATGTGTTGGTGTCTTGAGATGACGTCCCGACGGCTTCCAAGCGCCGTTCCATGTCGACGAAATTCTCTTTCCCGCAGTTTGACGATACTTTCCCATATAACACGGCAGTGCCCCCAACCAGGGCAAAACGTAGTCCAAAAAATCCCCGACTAGCTGTAGGCCCCACGCAGACCCAACAACTATGTGCACCTTAACAGTTGCATTCATTTTTTTCTTTGTTTTCATTTGGCATATAATTATTGAGTTGTACTTTTTAAGTAAAATTGTCAAAGAATCTACAAAGAAATTCAATGAAATTTTTTAAAAACTATAGTATTCCTCGTAAGTAATAACATTTCTTGTAACTTTTGCCAATCTTTACACACCACTTTTTTACGAGAAATCCTTTTGTAATTTTTGGAAATTTATGATCCATTTTACTGCAAATCTATTATTAAATGATTTTTCCTGTTAAACACGCAATATATTGGGAGAAGACATAACATATATATTGTGGGCGACGGGCGTCACATTTGTAAGACTATTTTATTATGATATTTCTAACTACGATGCCCACTCCAACCTTCTAATTTCACCGCTCCTCGTTCATTGGCAGCTCGTGTTTTCTGGGACGGAGGAGCTTACGGACGAGTGCAAAGAGGCGCTGGCCTCTGGCCCGTGCATACTCAAGCTTATTAATCTCAAGCGAGATACTCCGGACGAAGAAGAAGAGGAAGAGCCTCTGCCGATGGCCGAACCACCCGAAGATCTGCTCTTCATCGTCTACAGACTCATCTACGGGACCGATCCGCCAGCATCAGGACATTCCAAGGCCGATCCAGAAAGGTAACATGCTCTGAATTTGGTTTTTTAGGTTTTGGAGTAACTTTCAGGTATTCAGAAAGATCAGTACAATTGAAAATGGCTTCTATTTAGATATCTCAGTCATAAGTAGCACAAATGCCTTCTGCACCCATCAGCAAAGTTTCTTTTGGTTTTGTTAGAAAGCAATTAGAACCAAAAAATAATGATAAATCATTTTAAACAGAAGAAAATGATTTTTAAAAGTGTTTAGGTAAAAAACAAACATTTTGATTTCAATTTCAGTCCTTTATGCTCATCACCTCAGAAGCTCTTTGCCCTTTCAATGTTTCATCGCAATTTCAAGCTGGCATCATTAATTAAAAACCATAACCAATCTAAAACCACGCATTTTGCATGTGATTCCAGTTTTGCTGGCAAATTTTCAATATCGCCCGAAGTTCCTGCGTTGTGGACTCCGCAGACAGCGTTTGCCAAGGCTCAGTGCGTGCTACAATTCTTCCCCGACCTGGCAGAGAAATTCGCCGAGCCGGTGGAACCGCCACCCGCGCCCCGTCTTGCCATTATGTTCGACACCGCCCGGGTACAAAACTATCAAATCACATACCAAACTGCGGGAATAGTAGCCGTACAAAATATTTTCTCATACAGAGCCAACTCATTTTATGGAAAGAAATTCATTATGAGAATATCAAAGCAATGTGTTTTTCTAGTTATCTCCGAAGAAAGAAAAATATTTTTGGTGTGTTTTTTAGCTGTAAAGTTTTTTTTAATCTAGCTATGCTATTAATATTATATGCGGTACATTTCTTGCAACATATGTAACAGAAATAGCAATTGAAACTGAAATTAAGGTAGGTTTCAACCAGCACATGTCTGTTATTAACTTTGACATTCTTCACCTGCTGCTTACACGGAGTGCATAGAATGCATTTTCCATTCTGTTCTGGCAGAATTAATCAGACCAATTGAAACTCAATCGAAGTAAGATTTATTATGCAAAGAGGTGGTGGTTGTAAAATCTTGATTTTTATAGAGATTGCAAAATGCTTGAAAAGTCTAGAAAAAACACAAAGAACTTTGCATCGTATACTTGTATAGAAGAGGGAAACTTTGCCTACCTACTAATGTGCTCATTCCTTGTTTAGTCCAAGGAGGTATTCGACATGGTCAAGGAGTTTGGCGACGAGGTTTTGGCCATCGGTTTCTTCAGCGAAGAGAATCCAGAAACGGCAACTCGCATTGCGAAGACATTGGAGGATTACGAGAGAAGACACTTTCACATCACGGGGTATGTAATGTGTTTTTTTTACAAAATAATCCTTGAATGATTTTGGTTTGTTGACGGTCAAAGAAAAGATTTAAGGATAGAAAAAAACAAAACCAAGTAATTTAAAAAGATGTAAATAAAAAAATAAATAATTAAGTTGATAAAAAATAGTGCTAAGAAATAATAATGATAAATTTTTTTTTTTTGCAGAGACGAGAGACTCATCCTGGCCGTCAGTCGAGTACGCAGCGACCCACTTCTCTCGTTTTCCACGCTCCAACCATGTTACATATCCTCCGACATCGAAGAGGGATTCAAAGATTACGATGCGTTCTTCCCAGAAGGAGCAGAAGATTTCCCCTCTGCCTTGCCCAGCGACATTACCATGTATTCCGAAGTTACAGAGATTGCACCAGACGAGGTCTCCGTTTACGATTACGAGAGAGCGGAAGATGTTGTCAAGGATGAGTTTGGAGATGAGGATGAGGATGAAACGCTGTCAATGTTGTTTGGTCCTGCTCCAACGGACGCAGCTGCTGGTGAAGCGCCTCCTGCTGATGAAGCGCCTCCTGGGAATGAAGAAGCACCTGAGCAGGCACCTGCTCCAGAGGAACCTGTTGACTCGTAGTGCTATAGTGGTTGAATAAAAATCTCTGGACTGAAGATTTATTAGGTGTTTGATGGTTTGAATTTCTGTGCCTGAGGCTTAAATGGGAGTCTTATTGGAGATATAATACTGCATTGGCAATGCACAATGCACAGTTTTTACGTAAAAAAACTTTTTTATAAGAGTCTACGATAAAAATAACAACAATTAGCGCATCCTTTAGATCCTGCTCCATAATATGGGTCACTTAAATATTCGGGCTAATCAATCTCTTTCTTTGGGGTAATTGAGTTCTAGTAAATAATGCAGAGTGTAGTATTCAAAATCAACATTTAAAATTTGGTACCTCTTTCACATGAGAACCCAACCAAACCTTGGTGTGGATTTGTACTTGCATAGTTTTGACCAGTTTTGACATTGTTTTGTAACTTATGTTTGAAAATTCTCTTGCTAGTAAAAATACATAAGGAAGGATATATTTTAAAATAAGTGCATTGCTTAGTGAATCGCAACAAATATTTTTAAGACTCTTTATTAACTAAAATTTATAATATTATAATATGACAAGTGATGTAACCTCAAAATCTCTACAAGATTCATAAATTGTGGAAAGATTTTTCTTTCGATGAATGCTGTTATATCATTATGCCACTTTTGTGAACTTCATGGGCCCAGCGTTTTGCTGAGCACTCAGGCCTACCATGATGCAAATGAGAACCTTTCGGCCGAACGAAAATCGTTCTATGGCAACATTGAGAGTCTCTCGTGCAAGAAGCGTGAAGTGAATTGCGAAGCGTGCCAATCCCTGGATTCGTCCAAGAGCGGTTTTGTCAGCAATGACCATGAAGGGAGGATAAGTTACCTGAGTACACAACAACCAATGCAATGCAATGTAGCCTCACTTGTGCATCAAGCATGCATAAGAAGCCTCAGCTGTGAGGTATAATATTTGCCCTTCCGACACTCGATTTTACTGGTGTTTAATGCATGTAGTCCATGTGCTAGCATCCATCTGTAGTTTTGCTCTGCAAACTTCTAGCAACACTATTTTTTTCAGGTGAGCCCTGGCAAAGAAGGAAATGTATTCTTTGGTGACGAACAACGGGGCCATGTTCTAAGTCGTACATTCTTTTTACGTGATGCGCAAGCTCGTGGCTTTCACCGCTGGTTCAGTGTCACTGTACTTGCAAGGGACAAACTCTACCTTCTTCACTCGTGGCCTTTCTTTACCGAACAGATTGCTACTCTAGTCTCTGAATTGCAGGAAAAGGCAGCCCAGGTATATTACAAAACGTTTCCTGATTCCAGAGCTATCCATAGAATTTATAGTTGTTGTTATGAGGGCCTAATAAGAATAGGTGGTAGAGTTAGTTAATTTAAAATGCCAGCCATGTCAGTATAAGTAACATAAACAGGTGAGGGAATAAAGCCTACACAGGTAGGTACAGCAGAACCCTGCAAATAGGTCTGGTTTAAAAAAAGTTAATCTTAAACAGAAGATTTTGATAGCCAAATTCACCTACAAGGATGAAATTAAATTAAACCGTTGATCTTATAAGCAACGATTCATATTAATATCATTGATCAAAAAATTTAGTGGATGCTTAGTCCACCTAAGCTCCTATTAGGTAATATTTTAATTCTTGTTGGTGAAATCGCCTATGAGTCAAATAGATAGAAGGTGTTTGTCAATTGCTTAGGAGGAAACAAATGATTTGCAACGTGTTTGAAAGGAAGGGTTCTTCCAAAAGGTGTATGCCCGTGAGCAATCAGAGCGACCACAACGCGCCTTGCGACTTTCGGCTGCGAATGGCTCTGAGACGCTTAGCAACAAGGCTTCCCGTTCACCGTCCGAGCTGACTGCCGACGATCGGCTTCTGCCGCGGTTACACTTGCGCTTTGCGTGGCTGCTTCGTGCTGCTGCCGACAGGCTTGTCGAACGCATGCCTGCTCCGCAGCCTCCGCTGGAACCTGCTCTTCTGCAGAATGGTACGTGGTGCTTTGCTTTCATGCTGCTTGTGAGTCGCTCATTTTTCTGTTCATGTGATATTGCGAGTTTGATAAAGAGGCTACTTATGGTATGTTTGAGAGCAGTGGCTTAACACAAAATCATGCCCCTCCCCCGCAAGATTAATAAGTGGGCACCCCTCCTCACCCCAACAAAAAAAAAGCACGTGATATTTTGAAAATTAGACAAAGGTTAAAAAAAAAAGGCTCTGATCTCTAAAAATACATTACTTTGATATATTTGCAAATCACGCATTTTTCTCCTCGTGATCTTTCTGGCGAATTGGTCAATTATGGTGTCTAGTTTGACTTTGCGTGCTTGTTAACGCTTGATACTTAAAATTAACGACCTACAATTGTTCTTATGACACACTACTTCTGAGGAAACTCTTTATAATTTTTTGTTTTGATAATGAACATTCGGAAGTCGCAAAAGATACCTGTACTTCATTTAAAACCAATTTACTAATGGGGATTTATCATCAAACAGTCAAAATTCACAACCAAAAAACCAGGTGGTGGTGTGTGGGGGCACACGGCCGTTTAACGTGAAACGTCTGTGTCAGTGAGTTGCTTTTAGTGTATCAGTATTTGTATTTGTATTTTTATTCAGTCTATATGTACATTACAACAATGCGTCGACTATGTCAGGTAGCTAAATTTAGACTGGATGTCAATGTGTAAAAAATTCATTTACATTATAAAACATATTGTTAAGAAAATAAGTTTTTAAAAGAGTCTTGAAATTTCTCTTGTCTTTGGTTTTCTGAGTTTCCTCTGGTAGAAAGTTGAATAGCCCTCTGCCAGCCTGCGTGACACTGTTCGACGAGGTCTTCAATCTGTAGAATTCTTGTGTTATGTTGCTTGCGCTTCGTGTCTGATGTTGATGAATGTCCTTTGCCTAGGTAAATTTGTCCATATTCTCAAAAGTGAAGGTACACACCGCTAATATATATAGACATGGTAGTGGTTAGATCTTTAAGTAGTTTAATTGGATTGAAATGCAAACGAAACCTTTTGCTGTGTTAGAAGAATTGTTATTAAAGGAAAAAAATACATGTTGTTTATTTCCATTAATATTCTAAGATTATTGCAATCAGCTTTGCTA
>LVVV01432029.1:0-12400 GCA_001676325.1 Amphinemura sulcicollis
AAAAAAGGTAACAAAGCTAGGCCAAATAATGACCAGTGAAAACATAGTAACAAAGTACCTACCGCTCTTTGGGAGTGTTTCAGCGTTGTACCTTAGAAATTAATTCTCTCTCGCTGGAAAAACTGTTTATAGAATTATAACCAAAAGGCCATGGAGAGTGTTTGTGGAAACTCAAAGAGCTCAAAGAAATTTCTCGCGTTCTGTTTTGAAAAGTGTGACCGCGACGGCTGCGGCGCCGGCCTGATGGACAGAGAAAGGTATCGGTGAAGGATGCAGACATCTGATAGCTCTGCGAAAACGTAGTATCAGTGTCGGGAAAATACCGCGTTCTTTTCGCAGCGCCCGCGCTTGCGGTAAACATCAACAAGAAGGAAAAAGAACACTGTCAGCCATCGCATTTTATATAACGATTCTGTAGTTGTCAAGGTATCGAATTATTATAACGGCTACTCGATGACTAATCAATGAGGTTAAACAAAATCCAAATTTACAAGCTTCTAATGTTATGGAAAAAGTATATTGTGGAATGAATTGTCAACTATCTGATCGCAACGTTTAATGTTATAAATATTCTCAGGTCAACAATTTGAATTCAAGTTCAAAGCACCATAGTCTGACTGCAATAGTCGTCAGTTAATCGATCGGTAGGGCGGTAGTCAGTCTGATTGATGAATAGATGTTCCATCGCTCCCGAATCGCTCCCGTTTGTTTGCCTAGAAACCTGATATGCTCTCCTGCCATTCCCTCCCGTGCCAGCAGGCGCTATTGACTCTTGTCTGGGACTACAATCCATGCAGCTATAGCAACGGCCGAGGAACTTACACAAAAAGTGCCGGACTGACGTGTATTGACGCAGTATTGACGCCCTAGGGCAGACATTCAGCAAAACTTTAGCAAAACTGTGATTTCTAAGAAGGAATAAAAATCTATCACGCTGTGCAAAAGTATAAATTGTCTGTCTCGTTTGTTTCCAGAACCGGAAGGAGCTCCTCTGCCGGCGACAATGAAAAAGGCACCGCTGGTCGTAGCTCAGCCCTCGATTCCAGTTCTGAGTCCGTGGACGGCGACCCCAAAACGCCCTCCCAACTGGATCATCCGTCCGCGCACACTATGCTTGCTCAGGTAATTATACTTTTCATTTTGTTTTGGAGGCCATACAGTTCATTTTAAATTGAACTTGGTGAATGAAGCTCCTTTCCCCCTCTCTTTTCCGCGCCACCGATGGAAATTGAAATGTCTACAAACGAAACAGTTGGTGAATCATGCATATTTCTCTGTGCGTAATTTCCCTTTCGGAATAATAAGTTATTGTAGGCCATATATCTTCCATTAGCGATTTTCAATACCTACCCTTTATGTACCAGACGAGCTGTAGTCACAATACAGCTTCAATGAGCGAACCGAACCGTAAATAACGCGGATAGCTTTCAAATAGAGAGTTCGCCAAAGTTTCAACTTGTTTTGTTTGAACGCCAACTCCAGAGGATTTCGTTTCGCAATGCCTTGAAGGCAAATCCAAAAAGAATATCATCTTACCAACGTTACCTCTGATTGCAGGAGCCACTAACGCATCACAGCGGCGATCTGTTTTGCGGCGGAGGCGACAGCAAGCCTAGCGTCGCTAGTCTCCAAGCCACTGTGATGTCTAATGCGACGCTCGCCGCCGCGACGCTCTATCAGAACCAGCTGAGTCTGGCGGCGCGGCCTGACCCCAGCGGTGGGCTACCGCACCACCATGGGGACACCACCTTGCTGCACGATTACCACTCCTTGTGACAGTGGGTGGCTGGCTATGGCTATAGCCAGTGACTACCAGATCGACAATGAATGCCAGAATAGACAGTATAGAAACTGGACTGTGATGTGACATGGATGTGCTGTGTGAATGCATCCAGCGGGGGAATTGAAAGGTGAATGACATACTTCTCTGCTGTTTGAATTGAAAGAAATTATGAGAGTCCCAAAGATGTTAAATATGGCTCAATACAAGAAGAAAGAAGCTGAGGAAGTTCAAAATTTCAGTTATCTACGAACTGCTTTGCTGTGTGCTTAATGTCGAGTGCAATGTCGAGGAACAAGTGCATGGCATCTGACATTTTATTCACTGCAAATTTCGAACCACTATGGACCCAAAGACCTAGCGATGTACTTGTAAAAGATCTTTCTTGTCAAGAGAGGCTATAAAGAAAGCGAGGAAGAAAACAATTCTTTTTAGAAAATGTACTTAATTTTTATCCCAACTGAGCCCAGGGCCTCTGTAAATTACTAAATATTGTCAGCCAAAATGGACTTATGACCTGTGTAAATAATAGTATTTATTTGTATGCAAACAAAATCCCTCCTGTGAAAAATGATGTACAGATAAGATATAACTTAACGCCTTGCCATTAACGTTGCATACAGTTGGGAAGCGAAGAGTCCCACAGGATAATTGTGACTTTATAGAGCACCAAACGTTTTTATTCCGTCTTGATCACAATGTTCTACTAATCGATCTTCAACCACCTAAATACTCGCCACACTTGCCTACTTATATGGGTCGAAATCACTAATCGCACACTCTCTGCAGCCAGAGGATTGTGGTCAGCGGTCACCTTGCCTTTGCTGACCTTTAAAACGGAATAACACGGATCATTTCTGCTTTTCTGTCCGATAATGACGATTGCTGTCGTGGGCCGTATTTATAAGCTGCACCAATGCTAATGTTCTGACATTGGGAGAGATTATTTGGCTAATTGAGTAAGATGGTTACATGCAGTGACATTTTTTTATTCGACTAATGGCCGAAGTTACAATGTCCAGTTAAAAAGGTACCTGCGGTATAGACCTGCAACTGCAAGTCTTAATTGCAGATATCTAATTAATCGGGCATTGTAATAAAGGCGTCTGATGTGATCCACTTCCCATCTCCAAAACGTCAAAAAAACATTTTTAGTGAAATTTCAAAATGTGTTCTCGGTGTTACAACGAAACTTAGCTGCTTTAGAAAGAAAAAAAAACGCGAGGGTTGCTTTTTGCAGTTCTAGCAAATTATATTAGAAAACAATGAATAAAAAAGTTCCTATTTCTTAATAAAATCATTTGAGTGTTTGTTATTTCTTACATTAGCGTTGTTGTTAAAGAATGTCTTGCAATGTTTGAAACAATGCCGAGCCGACACCTGCTGCCTGCATGTGTCACTCGTGTTGGCTAGGTTCTCTCAGCTCAATTACAGCGCTGTGTAGTGTGTGTACCACGCACTCCATGAAACCAAACGCATATAACGAGACAAAATAAAAATCATACGTGACAAAAACGAAATTTTCTCTACTAGTCTAGGAATTTATACTTTCCACCTTATCGCTAATAATTTCATAGACAGCACCTTTTTGAATTACTACATTACTTTGTTTCAAAGGGTCTTTTACTACCCAGAACCCAATCACTTTATACCAAAGCCAAACGCATGAATAAGATTTTCTGCATTTCCCCAATATTACCAGTTTCACATAAAACCTTGGGGGAAACCTGTGATGGACATGAATAAATACGCAAAGGTAAGCCTCCGAAGAAGTTTGCTCAACCGCCGCAGACCCAGCTGCGACTGCGAGTAAACGTGAACGTGCCCTGCGCGCTGCGCGGCAAAGGTATATTTGGCTGCGCTCGCGGAGTCAACAGTGTAAACAGTGTAAAACTCCAAGGATGGTGCGAGCTATCTGTTGGTATAAGCACTGCACAGTGCACAGCATCCCCTTGAGGGCAATGAATAGCCGGATGATGCTGCCGAGATGAAAGGCCTATAAGCGAGCATGAGGAATGAAGCTAACAAACAGGCGCGTCGCATTCGAATTTGAAGGGCCCTGTCTTGTCCAAAGAAACCACGTGGTGTCAAGAGCCTTCCAGTCGCACTCTTCAAGTGGCTGCACTTCAAGTTCAAGTTCATCTGTTTATACAAATATGGCCGCTTGATTGCTGCTGAAGATTATCGAGAGAGTGCATTATTCAAGAATTCGATTTCAAGAGTGTGCTGTCGCAGCAATACAATAGCGTTAAACAATGCAATTACTGTAGTTTCAAATTTCATTATAGCCAATGACCATGTGATCTTGATTTTACAACCATTCCGCTTGTTGCACAAAAGAGAAACAAATAAGTTTTGAAAACAACATTTTTTGTATAGGTAGTGGCTGATTTCTACGGGACCATGCCAAGTTAAAAACGGTCCCAGCGCTGAACGGAGCAGAAGATACATCGAAAATCGGGCCACAAGATCACCATGTAGTCGTGTGTAACGACAAAGTAAACTAAATGTCCCAGGTCAACCCCTAGCTACCCCCGGCCCCGAGCCAGACCCCTTACAGCCTTATGGCATCAGATGACGAGATAGAGATCACGACCCTCTACCCTCTCTTGCCGACGATCCAAGCCACAATGTCTACCCGGCAGACCGAGGCTAATCCGCGACCAGCTCCTGTCTTTGTGCCGGCCAGCTGATGCGATCATCATGATGATTTGATGATTGGAACCAGAGAAAATCTCAGCACGCGTTATCTGTCTGCTGACCATTGGTCATGGCTGTCTTTTGTTGCCATTGTGCCGACGCTGGCGGCTGGCTTGGTGCTGTCGGTGGCCCGCTGCGAGAGACTCCTGAAGGCCCTGACGACTTCTTACCATATTATAGCCTCTTGTCGTTTGATACACGATATAGGTAACTACAATATTGAGTCCCGATAGCAAAACTACCTTACTAGAAGTTTCAACTTTTACTTTCTACATGTGGTTTGATGTGGTTTATCAGACTTCTGAACCAAGTTACTTTTTTCTCTGGCTTGCTTTCTAAGCACATTTCACCATTTTGGGACATTTTCCAAACTTCCTGTTTTTCCACTGCACCATATTCGAATTGATTGACAAACGACAGAGTTTTGAGCAAGTTTGAAGTTGGGTCAAAATTATGAAACAACGCCAAACAAGCTAAAGTTTCTTGCAATAAATTTACTGCCAACCACGAAACTCGAAAGAAGAAAACAAAATTAAACTGTGTACGATCTTCCAGATTGAGCTGTGCACGCCTTGGCATTCAACATCTCGGAATATGAAGGTCTTTATTCTTTCCAAGTCGCACACAGAAAATTGTGTCATCTCAGGGGCTCAGACAGGAGATTATCGATGGCGCCTTGCAAGTGAACAACATCGACGACTGAAAATGGTCCAACGCCGAAGAATGGCGTCCGAATTGTGTGGGGTCGGCCCTTACATCAAGAGGTATGGTTGCCTACGTTAGGTTTGTTGAAAAGTTAAGGGGCTGGAGAGGAGGGGGACTCATTCACAAAAACCAACTAGTTCATTATCCAATTGTGATAGTCGACTGGCGAGGCTGAAAAAGATCGACGTCGTTGCAATGAGCAAAAACTGGTCCATAGACCCCCTGGTAGGGCTCGCGCAGGCAGTAGATATGCCCCCTGAGTCCTGACATCCTTGTTTGACGTGATAATAGTGCGAGGGCAATGCGTGCCCTTCTTGCACATGTGTGTATGTGTGTCTGTGTCTGTGTGAGTGTGTGTATACAGCGTCCGTCAGGGCAAACAGCCCTTTTTCAGACAGCGCGGACCGAACCATGGGCCAGGGCTAGACAGTTCTATGCATGAGAAACTCAATGATCCCTTTCTGTCATGATGAAGGGATAAACAGAAAGTATCTCTAAGGTGCAAAAGGACAGGACGATCTGATAAGCATTTCAGTATCATATTCCGTTTTATGATACAACAAGCTTTTCAGTTTGTATCTCACTTCGACTTCGCTATACCAAAGAGCAACCATGAAGTGCCTACCAAAGACAAAGTCTCTCTGCGATGAAACGAACAAGATGTGAATCAAATTGAAGCTGCCATTGATTGTAAAATGCAAGTCAGGAATATTTACAATCGCGCTGCACATGTGAGATTGATAGCCCAATGATTGCATGTGCAAAATGTCGTAGTCAGCAGCCATCCTTGGTAAATGACGCAATAAGTAGAATAACTACTTGTGAGAAATTACGCTAAGCTCATCAGAAATAGGAAGCGACACGAAACAGTGTGATGAATGAAATAGTTAGTAGAAGCAAATGGTGTTGTGTTGTCCCTCCCCAGACATTTCATAATTGACAAGTGGAATATAAATACACACACGACGACTAACATAATTTTAATGTTATTTTAAAAGGTCTCCAGGGGTTAACGCATGCATGTAATTCGAGCAAATTGTGGCTCTTTTGCTGGCGTTTCGTTCGGTGCAGAAATGAAGTCAATTACGACCAGTTAGCCCGTCTGTTAGTCGACGACGACGACGTCGACTTGCATAGCGTCATTCGAATGAAGGAATGAATGAATTAGGCGAATGAATGAATAACTGAAACAACCGGATCTTGTAGTTTACGAGCGCGATGTTTTTTGTCACTGTCTTTGACGTCACTGTAACATGCAATGCAAATTAATACATTTCTTTATTCCCGTATGTAAATTGCAATGGCATACTATAAATATAATAACGTGTCAATAACCAGTCACCACATTGAAAACTTTCAGATATTTCAGTTCAATTACTAATTAGGATAATATTACATTGTTCTAACAAACGCCCCCACGAGGCCGAAAGCGTTAATTGAAGAGAAACCATCAAACAATCAAACATCTCACCAGGGAGTTACATCAAAACAGGGGCAAAAATCACCCCCTTCGAAGCCATCGCCATGGCGATTGGCGTAGCGCTCTTTCAGGACAGGGTGGGCTAACGAATCAGATAGATTCGTGACCCCAACGGTTCCCATTGTGCTCCTGTCCCGAGTCCCGAGCCATACCGACATCGAGATGATATCAGGATATAGCCCGCGTACTCTGCTACAAGCTTTGTTCAGCAACGGACATTAGCTAGATTATTCGTATTGGAAGGTTTCAAATGTCAGTAAGGGTGAACTGAAATATCAATTTTTTTTAAGAGTTTAGGATCGTTACAGTCGCGTCGGGGCAATGAATGATAATGTTTTAATTGAGAGTTACTCCCAACGAACGCGCCCTCCAATTATTTGCTTGTCGTTGTGCTCTGTATCATTCATTAGTTAATCACGCGAAGGTTGGAACTTCTCTTGGAGAAACCGTATTGGATTATAATTATGCAATGTGTCAATTTCATAAAACCGGGAGAGAGATGTATTGTGAAATGATTTTAATTGGGAATAGGTTGTCCCTATTATCATTCAATGACAGTATAATTAAAATCAATTATTATATAATGGATAAGAATCGTAATTATTGGAAGTTTCATTGAGGAAATGCCACACTTCCCAAAACATGATACTAATTTTTCATTGTTTATGCTCTGGGTAGTTTAACGTTCGTTAGATCTTTGGTCAAAGACTTAGATCCATCTGATTTTAAAGTTTAAACCATTCCTTAAGTGGTCCTTTGGTGGCATTGTAATTTTCTGACCGTTATTAATTCGCTTTCCATGTTTTTAACACAATCGCTAACAGAATCGGACTCTTCTGATAACCATCGAACGACACCTCCTGTCATGTCCTCTGTGTCACATGACCCGCCATTTTGTGTCACTTACGCACTAATCTAGTGATAAGAGGGAGACAGATTGCTGCTGTGCATAGCAAGAGAATATGAGACAGAGAATCGATCGATCCGATAGCGAAGAGATTAACGGATTACGAATGGAACAGTTGACAGGCGATAAAGGAAATAGCCACAAAGGGTATAATCTGCTTATAATAGGCGCGCTGCATTAAACTGCTACTTATGCTGATGCCAGGATAGAACCAGATAGAACGGTGTGCGAGCTAACTCTAAAATATGGTCGACAAGTGAGAACGTATATCTTGGGAATCTAAGAAATTCATAACACGTTCTATCGGTTGGTGTGTGCAGTTTTTTGCAGACATTTTGATCAGTATATGTCTTGTAGTTGGTTAAGGAAAAGTTGTTTTTTGGATTTCATATTTATTGTACCACCGGCATAGCTGCACAAATCTCTGTGTGAAAAAGTCAATTCAAATTGAGGAAGAAAGTCGGCAGATCGTTTTGTTTTCATTCGAATGAAAATAGGCGAAAATACATAATGGTAACCTGATATTTGATTATCAACTCAAAGATTAAATTGTGTACCTGTGTTTAACCTTGCTATAACTTTTTTTAGGTTTGACAAAGCAAAAAAGAATACTCAGTTTTTTTTTTTAATGCGTACCCATAATTTCCATGCAGTGCCCGGCAACTATTTCCCCGTCGCCGGGCTTTTTGGGAAATTTCTCCCATCAGTTTGTGCTGCCAGAAAAAGCGCTATCGCAAGGGCTGTCAGCTCCGCTCCGAGACAATGAGGGTAGTTTCCGCCTGTGTGCTCAGCTATTACATCACCCAATATGATGAAACGTACAAAAGAACAATCTGACAAGGTCGCCAAAAACTCGGATGCGCCAGAAAGATAATAAATTTTCTCATGGCGTGTGTTCATGCCTGCAAGGAGAAAAGATTTCTTGGATTCGGAACGAGTGATGATGGGGAGATTGTCGATAGCGCTGCTTCAGATAAAGAAGAAAAACGAGTGGGAGGGGTAGATATACATTGATAGAGGGAGAAGATGACGGGGATTACAACAAGTAACGTTTCGGGCTCATTAATTTCCAACACAGGCCCTTTTGTGGGCACTTTTGGGTCCGGTAGTTGCTCAGAGAATTGGCAGGTGGTCCCCTGTAGTGTAGGGCTGCTCTTTTTACCGGGGGTGTATGGGTGGCTGCTTGTGTTAGCGATGGGTGTTCGAATACTGCACAAAATGTTGAAAATGCGATGCCGAAATATCCAGATTGGTCGGATTAAAATGAATATGTGAACCACAATATGAATATATATTTTTTTAAATAAAATTGTATAAAAAGTTTTGCCCCAGGGTGTGCATGAGGTGGAAGTCATAACGCCTTGTAAGCATATTGATTTCTATGTAGGGGACGCACAAATCAATATATTTAAAAAAAATAAAGTGCTTTAGGCGCGTGGTGAGTTCGATGCACGTTACAAGCTTACAAAATGTTCGCGGTTTTTTTTTAGATATAAAGAGATGAATCTTGCAGATTTCTTTCTTTACGAGCGTGCACAAGATAGATGGCGCAGCAAGTGAGACTGAGAACTATTGGTAAGTCATTGGTGAGTTAATTTGTAGCTCTGTCTCGCCCACTGCCGATTCCTGTCAGCGCGCATGAAACAGTGATTTCACGCGATCGCCGGCGCGCCGGGACGTCCACAACGACGCACGCCATCGCCAGGAGTCAGTCAGGACTCAGGACTGGTCAGGACGACGCCGGCCACTAGGATCTTCAAGATATGTGGGGTGGCATATCTTGTGGGGGGCTCAGGATTCACGCAGCGAGGGTCTTGATATAAAAGATTTTAATTTAAGCTTGATTTCTTTACACACTTACTAGCTTCGAATGTCACTCTGAGAATCGTGTGTGGTTGGGGTTTGTTGTAGTAAATTTTTAACTCTTTCAGAGTCATATTTTCACATGAAATTACGCTTCGTTCAATTGAAATTCTTGAGCAAATATCAACATTCAGATTAAAATTAACTAAAGACCTTTTTTCCTTATGGAGGTGTTCGAGAGTACTTTTCCTTAGTTCCTACGTTCACAGAAGCCATGGGCTTCGTTGTTACGTCACATGGCAGCCATCTTGGATGATTGATCGCCCAACTAACGAGTGATCATAAAACAAACGGCCGAATTTTTGACCAAACAAAACGTCGTAACGGCCTTCCCCCGCCCCCACCCCGTCCACGTCCCCCTCGTGCTGAATCGGAGAGAATTGCGTCGCTCGTTTGTTTGTAGTTTGTACTGCCACGGCTCGTGCTGTGCCCGGTGCTCGTAACTCAGTCGCTGCATGTTCCGCTAGCCGACTTCCGGTCAACATTAGGCGACCAATCACGCCGCCGCGGGATGCAAGATGGCGCTTTTCGACGCCGCTCGGTCGGCGCTCCGTAACGACGGGTCTATTTATTTTCTTAGCTTCTATCCGCATCAGAAGCGATTTTCGTATAACGATGCAATCCATTTCGGTTTTTTTTTCTTGTGCGACCTACGCAAGGCATCTTTTAAATAAATCACAAACCGTTTTGCGCGATGTAATAGATTAAATGGATTCATATTCGCCCAGCTAGATAAAGAGGTGGAGGAGCCGGGTCTAGAAGCAGTTTCAAATAATTTATTATCTAACGTGAACCAATAAACTTGGTGTACCTCTCAGTGCATCCTTTGAGTTTAGACAGTTCATAAAGCAATTCAAGCCATGAGAAATGAAACACGTAATTATTAAAATGCATCGAGCCAACAATAAAACACGGACTAGGTCTGCGAGAGATCGGGAATTATGTCAATAAATTAATCGACACGCGATTGAAACGGGCAAATTTTGTTGAAATCCAGTTTGTACGATCGATTATTTGGTCGAATCAAACGACTACACCCCGAAGCTGCAACGAACACCTTGCATGCTGTAAATCATCAACCCCTATGGCCTGTGCAGAGATCGTCACGACGTGGACCTGCGAGGCGTTCAGAGGATGCTGATTAATTGGTTTAATAACTAGGCGAAAATGTCTGGATTTTCCACTATAGGTGGTGAACAAGGCTAAGTGATTTTTATTCGCAAATGCAGATAACGTAATTTGCCAAAAATATAATTAAAACATGTTCCAGTTTGACATGTATAATATGAACAGAAACAATACTTATCATTGGAAGTTAAATGACAAAATCATTTGTTTTCGATGAAAACTGTTTATCATGTACAACTGAAGTTGTATAATGCAAGCCATTTTTTTTTAATTCTGATAAAACCAAATACAATCTAATAATCTCTAATATATCCAATACAAAAGCGCGTGAACTCCAAGTGTGTTACACTCTCAGCACGCATCTCCTATGTGCGTGACCACACACGCACACCACACACACACACGCACACACACCACACACACACACACACACACACACACACACGCACCACGCACCACGTGACAAATAGCGTTAAAGGAGGAGCGAATGAGGCAAGAAGGTGGTCGAAAAGCATGGTCATGGGTTCGGGCCCCGGTGACTTGTGCTCCCAGGCCGGACATAGATCAAGGAGTAACTCGGGCGCCCCGCTGCGACCTGTTTATTCTACCATCGATACAAGCCTTCGCCTCCCCCGTGGGTCTTGGGGCCCACCAGCCGGCCAGGGGTGTACACCACGGACAAGGCTCTCAGACAAAACTTTCAGTGCACGTTCTGGAGTTCAGAGTAGCGATTCTGCAAGTTTTTGGGTTGAAAATCACACGCTTTCTTTTACCAATGCCAAAAACCATCATATATACCGAGCCGCCGCGCAGTGAAACTTTATAACGTCTCAACACTTAGTATAGACCTCCTACTACGTCTTTTAATCGCTCTAATAAATAGAGAACGAATAAAATGAATGATGTTGATTAATACGCTCAATAAAATACTCAGTTGAATGAAAAGTTTCCGGACAACTTTTGCTTTTAGCAAAATGTCGCGAGATCTTTCCTTGCTTTTCGAACATTTTCCATGCTCTACATTTGGATATATAGCAAAGAAATTCAAACAATTTACATATCTTTCCTGTCAAAGAAAAATGCGAATTATCTTACACACAGCATCCATTTGATAGCTCCAGACCTCCGCGAAGTTTCTTTGAGGTTTTTCGGGATTTGAATTCCAGAAAAATGTTGCCTCTTCCCGCTCTCCCCAAACTCGGCGCACACACTTGTAATCACATGATTAAACATTCCGCGTATACCGACCTGAGAATGATGTCACAATGTCACAGATGAAGCCACTTTGTGCTGCCCTGCGCCCACACCTCTCTAGCGCGGCGGCGTGCTCGTAAAACCCGACTACAGACTCGTGTCTGATGGTTTTACACCTGAGAACAAGTGGCCGACGCAGTTTCGGGAACCTGAGCGCCTCAACCAGAACACACGATGGTGGTGCGCTACAAGAAGAGGAACGCCAGCGTGAGGCCTGCCACCCGATCCCGGCTAAACGGCTCAGATGATCGTCTTTAGCTTCACACATCCAGACAATTATCTTTATGAGATTGTTAAATAGCTTATCTTGATATTTGTTGTTTATCTTTGATACTGGTTGACTCCACATGGTTATAGAGAAAAGTGGAGGACTTATTAATAAGGTGGTAGGTTGCTCTGGCCATGGCTCTGGCCAATGTTTTATTAGTGCTGTTGGGTAGGACAGATTGTCTGAGTGGCAATAAACAAAGAGAGGCTTTGCCATAAAATACACCCTGCCCATAAACATGGCGAGCATCGCTTCAGCTGTAATAGCTTGTTCTTGCATTGAAATATTTTTTAAAAGTGCATCTTCAATCACGAC
>LVVV01432030.1:0-12403 GCA_001676325.1 Amphinemura sulcicollis
AGATATGAAGGTCAGTTTTTTTTTCGAAGTGTGCTGGTTTGACGTGGAATGACTCTATAGCTATCAATTTGTGATGGCAAAATCGAGCGAAAATGATTTGGCTTCGTTTTACGACCCCAATTGTAACGAATTTTTATGTCCAGGCGCTCAGCCGGCCAGCGCACTCATCAGCGATGTTGAGATCAAGGCGCTTACCGAAGAGCTCCTCAAGAAGGATGTCAATAACGCGGCTCATCTTATCCAAGTCAACTACCAGGGACACACTACCTCCAATAGTCTTGTAGATGCTGCTGCTTTACCGTGAGAATATTATGTCTTATTGCATTCGCAGTTCAAACGTAATATGAGTTTTTGATAGACAGAGTGATCGTGATAAGCAATTGCAACAAATGATATTATCACCAGGTGCAAAATCATGAAGCGGTTGACATAAGGCTAAATCGTGAACACCATTTTGATGTCATTGACAGTTGAAATGGCCAATTGCCATACAGATAGTACCTATACAGTATTAAGGGTCTTACTCCGTTGCATTTAGCATAATGTGAGCTCTTCACGTTTTAGATTCTAAATATAAATTTCCACTACACAAATCATACATTATATCCCTTGCGTTTTTATTTCATCTGTCAGTCTCTTCACAATCGAGAGCCGAGCTTTCAACATCCCGACGGTGGCAAAGTTGAGGACCTTCTACAACAACTACATCGTCGACTCGCACATCAACGAACATGTCACCCCGGAGGAGACCCGCGAGGAAAACGATCTCCTGGACACGTTCCTTGCGACTCCTGTCATGCAGCATGCCATGAAGTTCTTGTCAGACAAAGGTATATAGCCACAAACAAGATGGAGCAGAGTTAAATGCTGGACTTGGTTGGGAAAATTGGAAGCTCGTAATTGGCAAGCAAATTAGTGGAAGTTTCGGTCAGTCAAAGATACATATGGTACAATAAGATACAAGGTGTAAGAAAAGATATCATTATCAACATAAATATACACCAGAGGTGATTACTAACTTTTCTTGAGAAAATTGGAACGCGAAATTGACACATAAAATGAGTGGAACGGTTTGGACCTGACGGGAAGGAAAATGGAGCTTTCCACTAGAATCTGCACTGTGGATACGTCTGAATAAATTCAGTTCAGTTCAAGTATTGTACCTTCGAACAACGAATTCTCCAATTATTAATATTATGTAATTCAAAGTTTATCTAAAAAATAGGGGCTCAATCAGGGACATACGATGCGTCTACTTTCAAGATTATTTCAAACTGTCCGAAGCTTGAAATAGCTACATATTAATTGGTTGCCAGTCGAGACATGAGACCCTTTGAAAAAGTTTTGCCATCCTCATCTTCACCATATGTATCAACGAACATCGCCCCACCTTGAAATGTCCGCAGGAGTTGTTCGCAAAGACCCGCGTGCCTACAAAGAAATGCTGCGGCAGATTTGGTTCACTCTCTTCTCCCGAGGACAAGGCAAAATAGGGTCCAGCGGGTTTGAACACGTTTTCCTCGGCGAACTGAAGCAAGGCGAAGTTTCTGGGTTGCACAACTGGATTTTCTTCGGAGCGCAGGAGCGACAGAAATCTGCAGACTATCTGGGTTACATCAGGAAACTCAGCTTAGGAAATGTAAGTCAATAAGCTGCAAGAAGACTTACCTTTCAAAATTATGCAAAAAAGATAGAAAGGTATCAGATACACTTTGCTCTTGGTTTTTTTCAGAAAGGTACTTTATTGAAGCTTCACTTCAAATGGGAGAACACAATCAAACCTGTGGGAACAATGTTTGTCGGAACGAGTCCTGAATTGGAGATGGCTTTGTACACTGTATGCTTCTTGATCCGGCCAAATGAAAAGTGTCCCATCAGCTTGAGTGGGAAACATATCTACATCAGGACCTACATGTTCAGATATCGCGGGAAGAGCGTAATCAGCAGTGCATATCCTGAGTTTTAAATTTTTGTAAAAGTGTAGTGAATGCATTTAATGTTTATTTAGCGTTTTTTACTGATAAGTTTACATTTTATGACAATTTTACCGCATTATGTGTGATAAATAAAATGTTTAATTGAGTAACTTGTGACTGATAAGCGGTTGAAATTTGTGTTATTTAAAAGCGCCTGTGTATAATTGAGATCAATGTGGATAGGAATACAGAATGAATCAGCGCCATCAAAGAAACCAAATAATTTCTGGATATTGGAGCATTAGCAGCTGTAGAGGTAGGAAAATTGTATAGTTTGAAAGAAAATCATGGTCCAACTATTGTCTCTGGATTCCTTGGAAAATTGATATTGTTGATAAATAATGTATCCATAATTAATGCAAACATTCAACTGTTTGGGGAATCATGGACACAAACTTTTTCGGATAGAATCAAAATTTTTATAAAACCACAAAAAAATCAAAAAACTAGTTAACTTTTCAAAATTCTTGTATAAAAATCTACATTTTTTAGAGTCTAAATTTCGAGTGTTAGCAGATCCTAAAAATGGTAAGAAAATCAATTTAAGATATTCGTTTTCTTGCTTGCAAACCCTGACGCCCATACCAGGGCTTACTTGTCAAGCAACAGCACACGGGCTTCTCCGCTAAATTTTCGATCGACCTCTACCAACCAACGTTATTAAATACAAAGTACATGAACAATTCTGATTAGGAGGTATCTTTCCCCAAATATTCCATCCTATCTCCTTAAAAGCGACTGAAACCACAATAAGGCATGCTTCCCTTCCCCAGCGAGAATGTATCTCTATCCACATCGGCCAAGCCGGGGTGCAATTGGGCGAGAAATGCTGGCAATTATACTGCCTCGAACATGGCATCTTGCCCAACGGCGAGCCGTCACCCGAAACACTTACAATCCTGCCGGTGACTTCGGAGAACAGTGACTTAAATTTCAGCGAGAGCAACACTGAAGCCTTCTTTGATGAGCTGAAAACGGGGAAGAAAGTCCCTCGGGCTATCATGGTAGATCTTGAGCCGACGGTTGTAGGTCAGTTTCATCTTGGATGTATACGTGTACTAAAATGTCTAACTATCTCGTGCAGTTGAATAGAGCAGTTTGCATGGCGGCTGAACTTCAAGTAGAAAGGGGGTGAGATATATAAAGGTGAAATCCCTAACGTAATCTAGATGCGGTTCTACTTTGGCCTCTTGGTCGTAACTCTTGCTAAACACTTAGCACACTCACCGGTTAGGGGTGGATTTATATGGACGGTTAATAAGTTATTCATCGGACGTCGATTCACTTTGCACGTGTCGTGCACACGTGATATCAGAGCAATTGATTTTGACCGAAATTGACCTGTATGGTGGATAAGATGCTGTTATTTTCATGTTTAAGATGCTCTGCGATCGGGTCCCTTTCGAGACCTTTACAACCCCGAACAAATCGTAAATGGAAAAGAAGATGCTGCTAATAACTTTGCACGGGGTCGATACTCTGTGGGAACTGAGGTCATATCAAAAGTAATGGAGCGCGTTCACCGGTTAGCTGACAAGTGCAATGGACTTGGCGGCTTTCTCGTTTTCCACTCATTCGGGGGCGGCACAGGCTCAGGATTCACCTCGTTGCTCATGGACGAGCTGAAAGTTGAATTTGACAAGAAGAGTAGATTGCAGTTCGCAATTTATCCGTCCCCAAAAGTAAGGACTATACCATGGCAAAGAGAATGCGTAAACACAATGTCATAATCCTCTGTATTTACATCTCTTGGGTGTTAACTTGCTAATAAGACTAACATAACTAATAAAACAAAGTTCTCGCAAGAGGGCGTAAAGTTTGGGAAGTTTGGGCTGCTGGGCTTGATTGCGGAAGTTTACGATTGTTTTTGGGCATACAAATGAACGTTCTGTTTTGTTTTCAGGTGTCAACAGCAGTTGTGGAACCTTACAACGCCGTTTTCACAACCCATTCGACGATCGAAATTAGCGACTGCACTTTTATGGTGGACAACGAAGCGATTTACGACATCTCGCAAGCGAATCTAAATATTGAACGACCGTGTTACTCAAATCTCAACCATCTTATAAGTCAAGTTGTTTCTTCAATCACAGCGTCGTTGCGGTTTGATGGCGCCCTCAACGTCGACTTGAACGAGTTCCAAACGAATTTGGTCCCGTACCCTCGAATCCATTTCCCGCTTGCCACCTACGCTCCAATCGTGTCTTCGGGCAAGGGCAATCATAATTCGATGGATGTGAGCGAGATCACTAACGCTTGCTTCGAGCCGTCGAATCAGATGGTGAAATGTGACCCCAGGAAGGGCAAGTACATGGCGTGCTGTCTTCTCTATCGAGGAGACGTTGTGCCTAAGGATGTCAATGTCGCGATTGCGAAAATCAAGGACAACCACGGGGTGCAATTCGTTGATTGGTGCCCTACTGGGTTTAAGGTAAGCGATTTTGGTTCAAGAGACTGCTTGCATAATCCCCTAACAGATAAAAAAGTGTTTTTTTAATGGTTAGGTTGTCAAAGAAATCGATTCCAGATAAATTAATCGAAACAGCTGTTGTAATATTAAGACACACTTCTCGATTAAAATTCTCGTGGATATGTCAGCTGCAATCTAAACAAATAATTTTGGGACGACTTTTGTAACTTTTATTCTACCCGTTATCGTAGCTATTTCGGTCATTGACTGCTCATAGGTTTGAGTTTGGGTATAATACCCAATAAGCGTTCACATGAACCCTTATCCTCTGTACTGCATCGGTTGGGTCACATCAGTTTGGTTTCGGGAAGTGTGCTGGCATGGCGTACTCCAGTTCTGTGGCGAGTTTGGTTTCATTACAACAAAACAACATTAGCTCGGATAGGAAGAATTAGCTAACTAGCAATTGTGGTAAGTGATTTAATTGCATTTTCGATGTCAAAATGAGGGATATCTCTTGGTTTCGTGTGGTTTTCGTGGGGTTGAAATATATGTGGTATTCTAGCCCTTCAGCAAACAGTACATCTTAAAACGAACATTCCACAAGGCTGAAATGTCAACAAAGTTAAAACCAAATACCAACAGAATTCGCAGCTCGTGCAACATATCACGTTGTTTTTAACGCGTTTTAGCGCCATTGATTTCGCCTGATAATGGTGTGTGGTGCTTGTTGACGAAATTTTTATTACACTATTCGATTCGCCAAGGTAATTATCCGGCCGAATATTTGCCGAAATCAAATTTATGTGACTAGAAAACCGAGTCCATCCATTGAGTTATAACTTCCCACACATTCTGCTATCGTCGAATCGAATCCGATTATACGGCAACAAATTGCAACATGTATAAAAGTCGCGCACTTTATTGATGGCATGCTATATATTGAGCCGAACACAATGTTTACATAGTCTGGCATTGTCACTATTTGCGAAGTGTCGAGCAAAAAGGCAGTCAAGACGACGACATCAATTCAAATCCCCATTCCTAAGGCAAAGTCTAGACTTTCTTTTGTGAGAAAAAGATCACTCGGTCATCTTTCGTTTGTTGCGATTGCTTGAAGATGAAATTGATTTTCTTACTGCTGCTTGCTATCATTTATCACCGGACGTTTTATTGCGTCAGGTCGGCATCAATTGTCAGCCTCCCTTGGCTATTCCCGGCGGCGATCTCGCCAAAGTGAACCGCGCGGTGGCGTTGCTCTCGAATACGACGGCTATCAGCGAGGCTTGGTCGAGGCTGAACTCGCAGTTTTCCTTGATGTACAAGAAACGAGCTTTCTTACACTGGTTCGTCGGCGAGGGCATGGAAGAATGCGAGTTTGCGGAGGCGAGGGATGATATCTTGACGCTGGAATTAGATTACAAGGAAGTGTCACGAGATTCGAATGACCGAACGTTTGAATAGATACATTCACACATTTTAGGATCATGCTTTTTTTACAATTTTATAGTGTCCAATGAAAAACTGCAATATAAAACCCACATTATTGAAACATTTTCGAAATAAATTCCTCTGTCTACATGCAACATTATTTCACGTGGATTGGGTCAGGAATGCAGCTGCTGTGCTAATTATGTTGATCGCCGACATTGATTTTGGGGTCATGATTCATGCATAAAGGTGAGTACGAGTAAATAATTGCGTTTGTAATTATTGCAAGAAATATTTTATATAACAATTGATAGAATATATCAAGGAGTTCAAAGATTTAAATCGATAAATTGGTACAAATTACAACTAATTATATTACAGAGTTTGGTCGTGAAATTAAAATGATTTGGAAATGATATCCATAGAGCGTTCCAGCATTTCGCGAGATGCTGTCTTCCGCAGCTACCACCTTTTGTGTGACCGGTTATATTGTTTTCAAAGAGGTTCTATAAACACCTATTGTAATATTTAATTGATCACTCCAACAATTACATACTTAGGGCGATAGCTGCAACATAGATTACATTGTATGCGACTATTAGTACTACACTGTTCGTATGAACATTCATAACTTCATTCATAACTTCTCCTACAATACATCATCCTTGTGTTTGTTTTTTCATTAACAATATTAGCGAAAGACTGTAAGAGAATAGAGAATAGAGAACAACAGACTATATCTCTAGTCTCTATGCAGAATATTGCGGATAAAACAGCCTTCATAAAGTCTGAAAGCATGTACACAAACACTGCATGTTTATGTTCTAAAAGAGACAAGAAATACGAGAACAGAGATCAGAGAGCAGAAACTACTTATTTGAGAAAGAAGTGAATTTGAAAGCATGCTGTGTGTGCTTTGCACTGAAAGACGATTACGGGTGTTCGTCTTTTTCGGAAGTTAAGCCAAAACTGTTAATATGCTTAAAATGATTTGGTTTCACAGGAAATTGAGTTGGACAAACTAATATGTTCTTACCAGAGCAAGGATATTTTACATGAGAGTTGAAATAAATTCCAAAGTTTCACAGTTTTGAAATTCTAGTAGGTTATGAAATTGGAAAAATGAGGTCATTAAATTTCAAAATGTGCATCTTTTTGCTCGTATACCAAGATATTCGTGTTATGCTAGTGTACATAAGCTAGTTCACAATCTAAAGTCTAAAATAAAACCAGTACAAATGTTCTATACAAACGTGTTCTCTTTTGTGCTCTGCTGGTTTATAGCATTCTGTGAATTTTGTAGTTTATAATAGATTCGAGCGAAGCCCTCGCCTTTTTTCTGTACAAAATTTACATGTTCGGGGGGATGGCACAATGATAATGAAGAGAACTATCTATAGTCTAGACCAATGTATTAAAGAACTTGGTCTCAAAAACGGATTCTTAGTAAAAATACAAAATTCTTACGTTTATACGCATTACACTAAATTTTTGTAAATACACATACAGATTTCGTTTTATTTATATTTATTTATAATATATAATATTCATTAATAAGTGGCAATTGTACATCAAAAGTCTTTGAAATGATTATACCATTGCTAATCTATTATTGCACGTGCGCTTTTTTTTAAAAAGTGACACTTCTTGCGCTCGGTAACAAGAGCAAAAAAGGGGCACGTGCCTAGCGCGAAATTTCCATTTGATATATTGATTTGGGAGACCTGCGGGGAGGGTAGAAGGGGGGCTGCAAACCGGGGGGAGCGGGGTGGGGATTGGCTGGCTCTCGCGATGCGTGCAACGAGTTTTTCCACAATAACAATGGGCTGGAGAAAGTGTAAAGAAAGCGACGGCGGCGGCGGCGGAGGCTGCGGCGGCGGCGGCGGCGGCGGCAAGGATAAAAGCGACGTGGTCCCTGCACTAAGCATTAGGGCACCTATGGGCGACGAGGAGCAGGGATGACAACTGTTTGCGCGGCGATTTCCGCTGTCTGTCGTCTGTGACAGACATCCGAGAGACAGACGCGTCGGTGTTGGCGTCGCGTCGGTATCATCTGTCCTGGGAAATCATCCCCGGGATCCATCGCTCAAATAACGGCACTTCCACGCGGATTGACGTCATACGAAGTGGATTGCAATTGCAAAGTGGACTTCTAGATTTTGGGTTCACATTTAGCGCACGTTGGTTTAGAGAGGAAATGTCTATCGATTGATTAGGCCATTGCTTGTATGTTATATGAGATTGGCATAGCGAATCGTTGTTTCAATTTGCTTTTGATATTAATTGTCTACCGAAAATTGTACGGCATAGCTATACTTAGATGTACACAGTTAATCTGATTGATATTTTTATTACGCGTCCGTAAAAACTGATCTAATAGGATATAGACGACCTTTTCGATAACGGGCGATGAGTAAAATTCAACGATGTTTTTATGTGACGATGAATTTGATCGGTTTCACCAATAAAAAAAAGTTTTTAGATCGTTGAAAGGATTGAATCTGAGCTCGCTTATCGGGTCTAGGGACCAATGAATAATTCAGATAATGTAGTGTACAGATTGCATTTGGAACTAGCTTGATATGTGAGCCTTGCGGCACGCTAAATTAACGCTTCGTTGAAGTGGCAGCCACTATTTGAAAGTGTGGTCGTAGTTTAGGCTACAGCTGAGTACCTACGCCACCGGAAGGCTACCCAAACCACCGAAACCTCACATAAACACGTTTACCACTCGAATCTCTGCCAATTTCACGTGATCTGTGGTTTGCATAATGGAACAGTTTAACAGCTGCTATCTATATTGAATCATAGATACTCGAGCCAAGCGAATGTGAGCCTATTCGGTAGCGGGGTAGCGGTAATTACCCAACTGAATACCGATCATGTAAGAGACCCCGAATATATACATCAATTTTCTATTAGAATGGTAAATTCTACCTCCATGATTGGTTCCAACATCCCTATCTACGTTCGATCCATGTGGCCACTTCGCTACATTTTCCGGACTTGTTAATATGTTATAGAGATTAATGATCCGAGTTGCGAGTTTTCTTTTGGAGAATAAATTTCCTAAATGGAAACGAACATGTACATTTCCACGAAGGAAACTAAAGGGCTGGAGTTAGGAAAAGTTATTCCAACTGGAAAATGTCGAATTACAAAATGTTTCGAATCCAGTTTAGCGCTGCATATAAATGACAATGCCGGATTAATAAATAGGAAACTACCAAAAACATGTAACCGAAATAAAACTTTAAACTCATACTACCTTAGCACACAAAATATACGCGTCGATCCAACGTCATTGAGCCTTTTTCATCCTATTGTTTAACAATATCGTCAACTTTAACGAGGATACACTCATGTCAAAGTTTACATGGAAACTAATTCCGTCAGTCGCAAAGCGCGCACATCAATAGTTTGCAATTTGCATGCATTCTCTACAAACGATATATTTTTGTTGTAACAGACAGTAAACCATGTATTTCATTGTAAGAATTTTAAGGCCTCGTTATTATTTTTTCCATTTAAACAAGATTCGAACAAAAGTATAAAAATTACATCAAAACGGCCTTCTATATTGCTGTATAACTCGATTATTCGAACAAGGATTTAAGAGTTTGAGAACTACGTTAAAGCATCTTATTGCCAAGAGATTTCCCTGCTTAATAAAATACTTAATTAGTTTCTTGCAACGACAGTTACATAATGTAATATTACAAGAGTGATGTTACGGACCCTAGACATTGTTCCATTGTTTCGCTCCCCGCAAAGAAGATGCCACTCACTGCCAACTGCCGAAGGCCTCTTGTCATCTGAATGAATGCTAGGAAAAACAATGTCAGATGACGTTCCTTTAAAATTGATTCACTTAAATACTCTTGATAGTAAGGAAACGCTTTTAAATTAAAAGCATTTGAGTATAAAAAAGCCAAGGTAATCCACAGACACGCTGAAAAGTGACCACTACTTGGCTGAGAGCGAAGCAAGATTGAGACCAGCCATCTTAAAATGGTAGTTCGAAATAGACGATCGTGGGTTTTGCATGTTGCCTTGATCACAAGACGGTATCAAGAGTGTCTAACGACTGTAGGATTTGCTCGTCCCTAGAGCACCACTCGACCAGTTCGTCGATGGTCACCACCCCGTCTTTGTTGGTGTCGATTTGCTGAAAGGAAAATTGAGTCAGCGATCACATTGCCGAACCGCGAAGGGAAGTGGCTGTGAAGGTGGGGGTTGGGGGTGTGGGAGGTGGTGTGACGTTGTGATGTCCCTGGTTCGATCCTGGAGACAGATCCTTGATTTCCCACAGTCATGCCAAGCGAACGCTGCGATATCGCTCGCTAAAATGTCGTTCCCTGACGTTCGAGAGAAAATCCTTTTCGGGGCTTAGCGTAATGCGGAATATTTTACGTCGAAAATATGTTAAGTTTGTTGATAGATATTGATTTTTTGGAGGGCAATGTGTAAAATTTTTGCGTGACTGATATGTTACTATACACTTATTTAGTGGCGCATATTTATTTATTTAATGTTTTCTGTGGTCAATAGCCCAGAAACTGCCATTTTCGTAAGCTTGGGGCTTGGGAACATATTTTGCTGCAACATGAGATAGCGTTACCTTTCAATTTACCTTTCTGATATTGAGTAATGCACTTATAGCATGGAACTTCACAACACAAAGTCAACGAACTTCTCTCTTGTCAAGAGGAACCTCATTAAATCAACCCTCAACATTGTTAATATAATTTCCAATTCAAATGATGAAAATAGTTCCGCTCAAAATAACCCAAAGCATTTGATTTTTTTTAATTGTCTACCGTCGCGGAACGTTTGTCGCAATGTTGCTGCAAGTCCCAATTGCTCATCACGCTCATCAATTTCTCGTTGCCAATGGCACAAAGCTTCTGACATCAATAACGCAATTAAATTCTACCGTATCACTTATAATCCAGGACTAACGAGACCCACTCGATTATTCACCTCTTCGAATTGCTTTTCACATACAGTTACAGGCAGATATTTGCAGTGGCGTGCAGTCCACTGAAGTGGAGCAACAAAAGTGCGTCGTCGGGCATTATTATGTTTTGAAACCATATAAACATAGTATTTCAAGTTATTCAGGATATAATCATGGTGAAAATTAGCATCTCCAGGATCCTTTGCACCTGCAAACACATAATTATTTGAATTGTAATGTGTGCAATTTCAAAACTTACTAATATGCACCTTCAAAGGCCTGGCGGTGCTTGTTTGCGCTATGAGTATTGACAGAATAACTTGAATTGCAATGTTTAACCACCGAACGCCACTGTATATTTGTTAGACCTGATTTTGAGTGTACGGAATGGAAATAAAGTTAGTGAAGCGTAACATTTTAATAATACACACAGGCCTGTATCATTTTTGCAACGAGTATTGATTGCGAACATAGGAAATTAATTATATCATTATTAACAGAGTGGATGGCTTTGATCCATTTGATAGACTGAATTACATTTGCATGCTTTCCATAGCAACGGTTCGTTTTATTGAATGGAGGTGCCGGGTTTGTAACGGTTTTACTTCGTGGCTCGATTGCGCTGGAAACGTCAACGAAAATAAGGTAGCGTTTTCGCGTTGCAACCACCGGTCAATCAAAATGTTGAAACGTACTTGTATTTTTATGTTCACCTGTCAATTAGAGGTTTGCGTGAGTGTTTTTAAAGCTACCCCATTAGAAAATAATACAGCTGAGAATTAAAGCACAGTTTTGGGACAAAGAAATCGCTTGTAAATGCATGCTTTCAGATTAATCTTGTTAAAACTGTAGGACCTTGCCATTAATTTCTGTCGCTCTTTTTAATTTGATATTCAGAGCTCCATGTATTATACCCATGCAAGTTTTACATATCTCAATATTTGATTTTATAAGTGTATTCAGATAGTCTTATAGTCATAGTCAGATAGTCCTTATTATTTCTCACGAGTTTTATAAAAATATTTACAAATGTTTCCGTTGGTTTAGGTTTCAGTTCTCGTGCAGGGAAATCGCGTGAGGATTAGAATATTTTTGGTAGTCTGAGCATCTGAACGAGTCTGCAGGTTTGACAGGCAAGCGACTGCGATATGCAAGTGAACGAACGAGCAATCTGAAAGGAAATATGCCAGCTAGCTATCAAGATCTAAGCGCGCAAAAACCGACGGCGGACTGTATTTGGAATATGAAACTGCAGACAGCAACAGGGGGTTGATATTTACGTCAGTCTATTTTTATAATACAGGTACATGTTTTCAAATGTGGTTTAAATTCATATTTCAAAATGGTTCAACATATAAACGGTATAAAATTCAATTTAGCGAAGAGCCCTATAGCGATACAAAAACTGAATTCTCATACAAATCAAATTCCGAATTCAAACTGATTTCGATTTTCATTCGAATACAATTAAAAAATATTATCAACGCCTGAAGCCTTATTCTATATCCATGAACCACGCAGTCTAAATGAAATTCGGGCCTGGACTTTAGAAAGGAATACCGCTATGAAAATTATTCCATTCGGCAGAATTATAGTTTCTGCGCCTATCACACTGTGCCTGCATCC
>LVVV01432031.1:0-12411 GCA_001676325.1 Amphinemura sulcicollis
GTTTTACGCTCAGATTCACACATTAAACCCTATGCTGAGTTGTAGGAGATTCGCGCTGCTACTTCACGATCTGCGACTTGAATATTCCACAAGTATTAGCAAAATAGTTAAAAAATCCATATTTGGCGCTATTCGAAAAAGTCCCGTATAGTGCGAGATATTCAGTGCGATCCGGTGTACAGCGAGAAAATTATTGACAGACTTTACAATAGCATTGTTGGTGAAGTAAAAGTGGGCGTACTGTGTAAAGGAGTGTAACGACTAAAAATGTATGTAAATATCTATTAATTAGAATACTGCTTCGGTTGTTTAATTGTTCGACTTCGTAGCATCTGGAGATATTTTGGTCTGTTAATTTTTCATTGAAGATCGTGAGAAATATGAAGTAGTTCATTCCTCCATAGCATTGGGTTATGACCCACTTAACAAGGCCAATAACAGGGCAATGTTTCTGTTAAAGTGTTTTATTACAGTGTTGGCGTTTGTCTGCCATATATTCCAAACCTTAATTAGCAGAAACACACTTCCTTGAAGTTGCTGTGAACTAAGACTTCAACAAGTGTCTTTCATGAGTACCACTGCAACTAAGTGCTGGTATCTCCTATTTGAACAAGCATTGCATTTACTTGCAGACCTCTTCGTCGACTACCACTACCAGAATGACGACAGGTGGACCAAAGTTCAATGGCAAGGATATTAGTGAGTTTGATGAAATGGACATGGACCAGCTACTGGCCCAACTTTCCGCCGAAGAAATTACCATGCTTGCCAAAGAAGTGGACCCAGACGTAAGTATACCCTATTAGGTACAGCAACTTTCTTATCCGTAAATCACCTAGGTGCATGCAAGTACTGTTGACTTTACTAATGACTAGGCTTCTTTATAAAATGGCCTATGATCTAATGCTTTTTTTTCTATTTTAGGACAGTTTTCTGCCGCCATCTGAGAGGTGTAACTACGTTTGCGACAAGGAAGCATCTGGACCTTTGAACCGCAAGAAATTAATTGACCACATCAACAAACAGGCAATGGAGACTCCAGATGTTGTTGAATTGAAGCCCTATGTCCCAGGCATTGTACGAGGGAAGAAGGTATTTATTGAGCCAACATCCAAGTTATTTTGCCATTATGCTACTTGTGCATTTTGTTTGTTACATAAAACATTAAAATTGTTTTATCTTTTTAGTGGACACCACCTCCAGCCACAGCTCTTGAGAAAGATGCAGAGGAGCAAATCGCTATCGATATGGGCGATGAGTATGAAACCGCATTGGCAGACGCAACTCAAGAAGAGATCATTGATCTTGCTGCCATACTTGGTTTCCATTCAATGATGAACCAGGATCAGTACCATGCTTCCTTGCTAAACAAAGGACAACCAATTGGGCTTGGTTGGGATGGAATCACCAAAGCATCGAAACCAAAATTGTACCCAGTTGATCCACCAAACATGACTGATCCCGATGCAACAATACAGCAAGTTATAGATGATGATTTTAAATTGATCGACCTCAACTGGAATAATCTAAAAGTAAGTCGTTCAAGGATGTGTTCCGGAAAGCAGCCTGTCAGGCTAGGATGCTTGAAAGGCCCGGTATTACAATGGAGGCAGCATTCTAATCCTAGGAACTTTCTCGGAAAACAGCAAAACCAATGCATCTGATTTTATTATTAAGTTTGCAACTACACTTCTCAAAAATGTCATCCAGGACAGAAGTGTAGTTGCAAACTTAGTAATAAAATCTACTGCCCATTGCAAGCTTTCTTAATTTTAACTAGTTTTAATTAATAATGCACCTGATTGGTTGTTACCATGGTGATCCTTGGTTCCTAACTAAATTAAATTTGTTCCTAGATGGTAATACCAGGTCTAAGTACCTAGGTACCTAGGTAAATTTCTAATAAATTTACACCTTTAATGTTTATCAAGTCACTTAGAAAGAGGTCCTTTGGCAAAAAAGCATTATACATTTGATAGTTGGAATTCTAGGGTACAAGTATCAAGGGGATATTATTATTATTAATTACTGATATCCTAATATAATAATAATAATTACATCATTAGGTTTAAAATATACCTACAAGTTCATATTCAGTAATATTTTGCTTACAATGGTCTTAAAATCGCTCCACTTTGTGATTTTAATATTAATGTGCTCTCCGCAAAAGAGTCAATAGAGCAAAAATTCTGTCCTATCGAATCTCTGGTTAACTTGCTGACCTGCGTAATATTCGGGCATAAAGCTAAACCGCTCCCACTGCAAAGTGGAGTTCTGCAGGATCTACTTTCTATGATTCATTGGATGGTGAATAAATAGTGCTTTTGCTTTTTCTAAGTGCAGCAAGACTCATGAAACCATTGCATATTTTTAAAGCAAGTTTATTTGATGCAAGTGCTAACTGTTGATTGATGTTCAGATGCAGTTTGATTTCTGCTACACCAAATTATTCCAAAAGGTTATGCACTATGTCTTTTTCTTGTTCATACTCATCCTAATTTATGTTTTCTATGCCCTTACGTGCCTAATATCCACATCAAACTAATTGATTAGTAGAATATCAATGCCACACTCTAAGAGCTCATTTTGCACACTTTGCACATTTGAAAATTCATAATGATTATGTTTAGCTGGACAGGCCATCATTCACGCCAAAGTTGTGGCTCTGTGATAGTTTTGCTACCACCCAGGCAATGAATGATGTTCTTCATTGCTATAGAGTATATTTCTAAAATAAGAATAGTCACGTGCTTATTGATAGCATTCAAACATCGCTGTGATCTCAATGAAAATGTTGAGACTATAAGCCTAAATTTAGTTTAAATAGCTGATAATCACATTCTTAATCAATGAAGCTCTTAATCCTTCTTATTTAGTCAAAATGTAGTCTACATTTAGGTCTCGGTACTAGGCAACCATTTATTACATCCACTAGGCAGTTTCATGGCTGTGCTTCCTTAGCTTTAAATGACAAATTGGAAGGTTTCCACATTCTTCAGCAGGTTGTTGTGTTTATTCAATAGGTATACCAGTATAACAGATCTTAATTGATGCTGAGTGGTTTGATCTTGAGAGGGAGCCAAACTATTTCATAATCATAGAATATAGCTTAATTTAAACTTGACCAATGAGTTGTTTTTCTCCTTGGTTTTGATCTAAAGTTTCTTTTGTCTGCAGAATATATCCGATGAGAAGTTTGGACAGCTTTTTGAGGCACTACCATCAAATACTCACCTTGAGACGCTGAGCTTGACAAATGTCGGCATGACCGACACTACAGCTCTGAAGCTAGTCACTGCAATCGAGAAAAACAACACTTTACGTGTAATTAAGTGAGTGGATTTGAGCCAGAACTCCAAAAATCTGTTGTCGTGCCATATAAGGGGAGAGTTCTTAATGGCCGTCAACTCTACTTATTTTCTTTTTTGTTGTGCTGATTGAAAGTACAGGGATACGAGGCTTAGACTCTGGAAATCGCGATGCACCACACGAACTAAAGGCCCATGGTTGACAATGATAGCTTTGCCTAGAACATTTTAACCTCGCATACTTGAAGAAAGGAGTGTGCAGTGTAATGAACTCATTAAGTAGAAACCAGGGACTTGAGCAAACTAGGAACTAGAAAATTAATGTCTCTTTCTGATTGAGAACTCGACTGCTTGCAAGATTTATTTTCAAAAGGTTACAAAGCTCTTAAAGATATGAACCATTACATTACCACTGGATATTACAAATTTTGCCTTTCATTTCATCAAAGTATGTTCCTGTTTAACAAAGACTTAAATTTTTAACAAAAGGGGCTGTTTTAAACATAATGATGAATGGGGATTGTGGGATGGACATAATAGACTGCTTGTTAAATGCACAGACAAACTTAGAGTTGAGCAAAACATTTCTCATACTTAAACAATACCCAATTACAGAATACATAAACATTAATAAATTCAAGAACTAAATGCCACGCCCACCTGCTAGAACTGTCTCTTTTGGCCCAACCTCGTATCCTCGTAGTTGGTCGATTCTAAGCCAGTGGCATCGCTAACTTGCTCTGACCTTATCTGTTGCCAGCGTGGAGACTAACTTCATAAGCCCGCTGGTGATCGTGAAGCTGATCAAAGCGATGTTGGCTCACAACAGCGTGGAGGAGTTCCGTGCTTCCAACCAACGTTCGCAAGTGCTCGGGAATAAGATCGAGATGGAGATCACCAGTCTGGTGGAGAAAAATCCCACGCTACTCAGATTGGGCTTGCATCTTGAATTCAACGATGCCAGGCATCGAATTGCCAATCACCTTCAATCCAACATTGATAGGAGTGAGTAGCTGTGAGCAGCAATATCAGTTTCACTGAGAATATTATCGAGTCTTTTCACAGAGATTATTGAATGGATCAAACATTTCTCTGCTGCCAGTTTTTAAATTTTTGATCACATGTTTAAAGCAACTATTTTTGACTTTTTAATGTAATACGTCACACTGATTTGGGTATATCTAAGTAATCTATTTTCTCTTCCAGCTGGGTGGTCCCTTACCTTTGATATTTTCATGTCCTAATTGAAATTTGTATTTGACAGGTGACAGTAATGTAAGACTGCCAGCAGCCCAATGAATTTTCTCATCAATCGGGTTTGTTCACAGATTGGTATAGGTATAACGTATTCGTGTTGGTTATGTTGTTTACCGATGACTGAGGAGTCACTGTCTTGTGCCCCGAAGTGCCCCGACTTAACACGTCACTGGCTCGTTATCGTTCTATGTTGCACTCGTTCGGGTCTATTTCAGGTCGCCGGCTGATGTCTCAGCAATACACTCATGTTATTACCCATTGATCTAGTTCTTTGTTTCTTTTCCAGTAGTATTCCTGGAACGTTCTGTCTCCTAGAGTTAAATCAAGTCCTTGGTTTATTTGTTTTGGCATGAACCTGTAGGATGGTTTGATACGATCGTTGATTCCATTTTACGTTGCCTTTTTTGTGTTTTGTCATTTTTGGTACGGGATTTTTGCTCACCCTTTCTTCCTTGATGTTTTCCGTATTTTAGCGAGACCATCAGTGTTGGAGGAACCATTAGCCGTTTGACCACCAAGGTTCGTTTGTAGAATGTTTCACCTGATGTGTAGCCGTCCTTTCCAATGCATATTTGTGGTGTTTCCTGATCTCTGACAACGTGTTTAAACGGTTGAGAAACATCAAAAGTTTCGAACTGAAAAGGCTGAGACCCAATTGAAAATCGATGTTAACTTTAGCATACTTGTGGTCTACTAAGACGTTTTCATGAGAGCAGGTATTATTTGCTGCTTGCTGCATTTATTCACTATGTTTTCTCTCTGTCTTTACTCTCTTCTTTCTATCTTCCATCCTCTTCCCTCACCATTTAGACTGTCGAGTAAAAGCAAAGTTCGACATTGCATTCGGAGTTGGAGCCAATTCATTTGAGATTGTATCAAGGAAATGATCTTGCGTACAGTCTGACAAGAGTGCTGAGTGTGAGTAAGATCAAATGGCTGGCTCTGCTTCTTCTAGCCAACTTGTGATTGGAGTGGACATATTTGATCAAATCCTCAATTTTATGGGAGCACATGCCATCTGCAATTCATTCTCTTTTCCTGGCAACCGCCTCGACAATGCATCAATCGTAGCACGTCGAAGAACGTAGGCGTAGACGTGTGGTGGAAAAAGGAAATGAATTGCAGTAGTTTTCTTTGTTCGCCCCGCCCATTGTTTGCATCTTGTGTGCTTTAAATTGTGCACCTCCTGACCCTGGCCCAGACCCTTAATTAAAATCAAAACCACAATACAACTTTTTGTTTGTTTCGTTATCTACAGTACGGAAAGATTTAACACTGCGGCTACAATTCCGATTCTTTAACAACATTCGCAGGAAAAGTGTGATGAAGTAAAGCGGACAAGGTACCCCATACATGATGGCGATTGGCGATCAACTCACTCGTAGGCTAATCACTACGCGATACGCTTTTAACGCTAACCGAAAAATATGGCACCACCAACGCATCTACTGCTAGCGTCTCATGTGTTCCAGGAGTTCTTTACGCTCGATTAAACATGCAAACAACACTGTTGCCAGACTTGTGATTCGTGTGGAAATGCTTTGTTCTAACATGATGTTTTGTTTGTTTTTTTCAGTGCAAGTTGCAAGACTAATCTGCATTTTGTATTAACTAACAACTGTCTTTACTACTCAGCTGTTCTTATTAATCATAACAATTTTTGCCTGATAACTCCCACTCTAGAGACAGCAGGGTGTTTTTTTGTGTGATTTTTTTTTTTTTTTGATAATTGGGCTGAATCAGTTTTGCCAATTCAAAACAACCTTGAAGTTGGGCTACATTCTTGGTTCAATTCTTGTCAGACTAGCCTTGTTATCAGGGCTGGGCATAAAATCATTTTATCTTGAATGTGATGTTGGGCTTAATTGCACGACTTTAGAAGATAGATAGTGTCAAATTTCCGAATTTACTGCTATTTTTTGTGCCATTGCAAAAGAAGGTAGTAGTTGCCAATTATTGAATCTTTAATTGTAAAGTTTTTAATGACCAAAACAGCATCTCTGTTTATTTTAATTGCTGGTAACTATCATTTAAATGGAAAAGTGGAATAGGACTATTCAGCAATGAGTTTGCTTTGCATTCACCCCTTCCACCAAGATGAATAAAAGTTATGAAAAAGAAGGATTTTTGGCAATGGTACCTTCTAATTAGGCACAATGGGTTGCAAAACAGTCTTGGAGCTGACACTGATTGTTGGTGACACAACAATAGGAGAGGGGTTTGAGCTATGGACATCTACTATGGGAGTGTAGCAGACTTTCGGCCCTGCCCTTAAATTGTGATGTTGCTTTTGCGTGTGTTTGTTTGTTTGGTGCATCTTGATTGCTATGTGACCGACCAACCGACCGACAACTGATGTGAGTTTTTCATTGCAGTCCGTCTGGCGCGAATGGCGGGTGCAAGCTCGTAATGCGATGATGTCTGTTTGATAGGTAGTACAATCCATCCACTTGTAATTATACTAACTACTCCGTACTCTTTTTAACTACTTGCCTGCCTACTGCACATTAACCTATTACTATCACTCGCGGGAAAACATCGAGTTAGCTTTTTCATATCTGTTTCTCTTATTTCCAATTGATATACATTTTGTTTGAGTAGCTACATTTTGCTCTCTATCTCTCTCTTTCTCTATCTCTAAATGAGTAGCAGTTGCTTTTTTATTTTATTCATGTCTGGAAATTGGGCTCTGTAACATAGACATTTGAACTAATTGTCATGAGTAACATTTTAGAACCTAGCTAGTAGTTGTGGTGGTGTTGTGGTAGCATAAACCAGGCAAGCTCCTTCATTTATGTTCCTGCTAAGAATAATGTAGGCTCTCAGATTTAGTCAGTAAATGCCATAATTTTTCCAATTATAGCTTGTAACAACTTACTAGGATACGACTGTTTCAATCATTTTTCACACTTGGGGTCATTATTCTAAGGTACATTTGTTGTGCGTAACATTCTAGCTAACTTACAATTTGGTTCTCAATCTTGCAGCATTACTTGTAACTAGTTGTAGATATACACGAATCTAGAATACACAGAGATTAAATATGTTTGGATTGTTCTTCACATCTTGCTCCAAAATGCACACCATTCAATTTCTCTGTCATTTAAGAGTTACTTACAAAAAAAAAAATCAGTTTTGGAAAGAAACCTTTTGAAATTTCTATACCATTGTCCCACATAAAAACAAGTAAATCAGAGTAATCAGAATTAGTAACGCGAATCCATGCTGACTTGGGAATTGGTGTGTAATATATTGCCACGAAGGATGCATCTCGCAAATATCATTGTGTGAGCGTGTCATCAATCCCAGTTCCCGGCCCATCCTCGTGCTGCACGTGAAACCACTAGCGTCTTGTTTATTGTTCTGAGTCCGACAGACAGATCTTTCCTTACCTTCATTACCTGCAGCTACAGTCTGGCTTCTTATCTCCAAATAATACCTGCAGTGCAGATCTTCCAACTCTCTCAACATCTGCTAGTGTTCTTTCATGAATATTATCAATACACTATGGACTATGGTTAACATGAAAAACAACAGCTTTATTTTATTTTAGTGTTGTTTAGTTTTAGTTTTTTTTTGTTTAGATAACATGTTGTATTATTGTTGCTGGACACACACAATTAATGTGTAGGAGAAAATTTCAACGCATTATAAATTACTCTTATTTATTAGATATTTTATATTTTTGTTATTAAACACATAGGAAAACAGTTTTAGATACATCTGGATGAGGGAGCACAATCCAATTCCCTGCTTATTAGCTTTTCACTTTGGACTCATTCATAGCTAATAGTTAACTTTTGGATTGTTGACCATTATGCTGAGCAAACAAACAGGGGAAGCCAGGTAAATTTCAAGTCACAACTTGTTCTTCAAAGTTTTATTTAAAATTAAAAAGCAATCCTTGCAGCTCCTTAGCTCTGGAGCAAACCATAAGCCAGGATTGCTAAACTCTTAATACTTGGATCATTGTAGTTAGTAGTAGCTGTTACTAGCCTGGCATTTCTCTGCCCTGATAAGCCTTGGTAAGCTATGTATGTTTGCTCACATTACGGACAGCCTAGCCAAGTTTGTATTGTGCTCGTTTGTTCCAATTTTTGGCTTGTTACGGAGCCGCTCTAGCCTGGTGTAGGGCAGTGAGGCGGAGTGCGGAAGGCATCGGTGGCAGACAGGATTTCTAACCAGGTGGACTTGCTTGTTGCAGGCCGCCTTCGACGCACTGGCCGATTTTCACGGAACAACACCATCGGCTTCAGCAGCAGCTTCTTCAGTAGGTTCAGCTCTATCAAGAACTAAATCAAGCCCAATATGGTTCTTGCTCCAATTAGTCCACTTAATTGCTGAATTTTTGCAACCTGACAGCTGCCTTTGCTAAGATATATATGCCTTGTTTACCCATACCAGATAATATTCTTTAACTCTAAGTATATCTTTAGATCTCTCTATCTTTCTCTCTCAAAGTGTTTGCAATATCTATTTTTGTCTGCAAACAAATATTTTGTGCAATGCAATTGCTTTGTGATTTTTAATCATCAATGCACCCTTAGACTGCACTTTTTGTAGGAAACGTATGAGCTACGTTTGGAGCATCACATAGCCTGCAGCTCATAGCAATGTTTCGTAGTTTTTGCAATTTGCAATTGTAATGCCTGCCAGGTTTATAGAGTAGGGAACACTCGATGGAAGTTATTATGAATAATCCATTTTTGGTTTTATTGGATTTGCTTTTAATCAAAGGACCTAAAATTCATGCATGTGTTTTTAATATATTTTATCATGGAATGATGGTAAATGACAAGATTACTCAAATGTCTGTAGGTCGTGGACAAATTGTCAGTCGGAAGCTAATATTTTTTAAACTTTGATATTTTGGTTTTTGGTGGATGATGACTGTGCTATGTTGTTCAGAGCTGTGGACCCCTTGGGTTTGGATTGCAATTGCTTTGGTTTCCTTGAAAGATCAAACTGCAGGGAAAGTATGTAATCATTGTAGAAGTTGCTGTTGCTTTTATTTCACCATACCCCGACAGTAAAAACGTGCTTTTATCTAGGAAGTAAAGTTACACATCAAATAATAAGCTGTTTTTTGAGTAATTATTTATGGAGGCATTGTATCATATTTATTATTGAGAATACTTTACTTTTCGACACTTTACTCATTGAGTACTTGTGTTTGTAGTTTTATACTGGATCAAAACATATTTTTATTTTAAAAAATTGTGATAATTTATTATTTTGGGGCTGCAATGAAATAGAAAAAGGAGTGTGTAATGTATACATGTAGGTAATGAAGAATCTATATAAATATATTATATATAGTCAGGCAAAATTAACGATGTAAATATTGAATAGTTGGTCCTAAATGAACATTATGACGAAAAGCATATGATGCTAGAGCCATTATATTTTTTAAGATAATAATGGCATACTAAACCACCAAAGGTCATGTTCCTTTATCCACTTTTATTTAACAAACAATGCATTTAAAATTTGAAGTTTATGAAAGGTTGATCCCAAATTTAGGCTTCTTATTAAAATACTGGTTTGTACACCATGTTGTCCTATGCTAAAAAATTTTCAAATTTCAATTTATTTTAGTAGATTGAAGTGCAAGTGTGTCATGAAAGTATTATACTTTTCAATCCATGATGGACGAAGCTGTGTAATGAATAGCTCTACTTATTCTATAAGCCATTTTAATCAAACAATCACCACCTTTTCAGGTTACTGTAATCTGATGGATTATTGAAAATAAAACACAATCTTTTCAACTATTGTTTTTTGATATTTATTTTTGCATGGTAAAGGTGCCAGAACAACTTGAGTTCGAGCTTGCTTGTAATCGTATTACGCAAAGAAAATAAGCCAAATTTGGAATCATACAGAGCTGAGGCCGAAAAAACGAAGAGGAAACACGTTTTCTCGAGCGATACACAATTTTTTTTATGAATTCGCCCATTATCACCCATCGAGCAGGTAAAGTGGTATCCTCCAGTACGTTGAAAGTTTTGCCGCTAGGTCGCGGCGGCGCCAAAGAAGTGACCAGTTGAGTCTTCTGACTGGTATTTCCAACTGAACTGATACTGAAGCTGTGGAAGCGAGCAGTACGCGCCGGTGGAGGGAGCGGGTCAGTGTCAGTCAGGCTACAGCGCTGAGTGTAGGTGCTTCTTCCATCGAAGCGAGGACGCGAACAAATACTTGCACGAGCGATTTGCATTTGATCAGTGAAATTATTTCCAAAATTTGATACACATGTGTATAGAATAGTGAAATCAATAATTTCAATATGGGGTCCGCCTTTTTAAAACATAAAGCGTATTTGGTAGTGATTGTTTGTTTCGTGTTAATAACTGAAGCCAAAAAAAATAACAGTTACACCGTGGAGCAGAAAATTAGAGACGATTCAGATCTTTCACAGGTAAATGAATGACATGATTTTGTTAATATTTGTGCAGGTATTGCAATTTGGCTAGGCGTAACACTGTATTTTATTCAGCAGAACAGAATGGAATGTCACGTTCGTATTAATTGTTTCCTAATAGTTTGCAATAATACTTGGCTGCAATGCTTGATATTTCTCGTTCGTAATTAAAAACAAGTACAGCCAGTTCACAAATCAAACAATTTTTAGATTTCCTATAAAACTTGAGCGCCGTTTGCCTTGCGATTTGGCTAGTGCAGCACTGCGTTTGAGCAAGCACGTGCGAGCGCGAATGGTCATGGAAGCATTTCAGCCTGACCATGCCTGCCCTTTTCTGCACAACTCTTTAGTTCGATTCCTGAGTGCTAAGTACTCGGTTTCCTCTACAGCATCACTACAACTACCACGTGTTTATTCTTACCTTCAATGCTGTAGTTTCGTTTTACAAAATTGCTTTCTCAGGTTTTGCTTAGTTTGCCAATTACGAATCTCTTTTGGCACACCTGCTACAACCCTTCGGTAATCAAAGTTACTCTCCTTACGGCAAAGTGTTCCGTTGCTACCACTCTAATAAGCAATGATAATAAAAAGATGGGCAGAATTCGATAATTGCTCTTTTAAAGCATTTAACAGGTCTTCTATAGTAAGATATTTGATTATTGAAGCAAACATAGCGAGAGAATGAGATCTAGTTGGTTGGACATTCCGCTGTGAAGCTGTGAGTCTGATTACTGATTGAAATTAATGTGTAGCAACTATACTGTCGTCGGTCTCGGGTGTGTAGCTAATACGTTGGCTTGACGTTGGCTCCCTTGCCCGTCCACATCGGCCACTGTACCTACACTCAAATTAAGTCACCTCTCGCTACCAGCATGGCGTGTTCCTCAAACATCTTGTACAAATATCATATATAATTATATTATTATGTTCTTAAAAATCAACTATATCACCTTGAGATAGTGAGACAACGCAATTAACTCAACCGCATACCTGACGTTCCCGACTCCATAGAGAAACCACTGTGTCGCATGCCTAAAACGAGCATATTTTTGGATTTGTAAACGAGTTGTAATGATAATGTGTTAATGTACGGTCTCTGCACGTCAACGGTATTCTATGGTCCCGAATTCCCCGTTTGCACTTGGTTTTCACATCAATTGGGTTATTTCAACTATCGCCAACAATTAATGAATCTTAATTATTCGAATTTCGAATACCTCTGAGAGATCCCGGTTACGGGGACTAATGAATTATCCACCTAATTTACTGGTGTGGATGAAATGATAATATCCGAGCATACAGCCCATAGGTTAAGGTTCAACCCTAGCTTACCGAGTGGGTGGGTAGTAGCGGCCGTAGGGGTTCCTAGTTCGCTACCCCTTCGCAATATTCGTGTGCTGCCTGCCACAACCCCCCCCCCCCCCC
>LVVV01432032.1:0-12416 GCA_001676325.1 Amphinemura sulcicollis
ATTTTATTCAACAGAACAATTTACCATTGTCATAGAATACGTCATAAAATAAATTACAACAAAAGTCAGTGTCTAAAGAAGAAAAAAGAACAGGAGAAAATCACAAATTAAAATTTAGGCACACTTTACGTGGTTTCATTATACAAGTAGGATTTTAGCGCTGTCCTAAACTGGCTGTGATCTTGAATGTCCTTTACATTAGTCGGAAGATTATTAAAAATTTTGCACCAAAGTGGCCGGGGCTCTTGCTGAAGGCAGTGGAGTAGGTGGAGTTTTGGGATACATTCAAAACATGGCATAGCAAGCAGGGGCACATTGGGAGAAAGGAACGATAACAAAGCTTGGAAATGGTAATATAAAAATAAATAAAAAAAGTAATAAAAGTAAGAATTGGTCAGAAAACGCATTATCTAGGTAGTAAAGTAATTAAGGAAAATGTGCCCAATGGCTGGATATAATAAAAGTTGGAAAGAAAAAGGAAACGCAGCTTACCGTGAAAAAATGAAAAATGGGCTGCGGCAGAACTCGTGGATTTGTAAAACGTTTCGGCGACTTGCCTTCTTCGGTTACAGAAGAAGAACGGAAGAAGGCAAGTCGCCAAAACGTTTTACAAATCCACGAGTTCTGCCGCAGCCCATTTTTCATTTTTTCACGGTAAGGTGCGTTTCCTTTTTCTTTCCAACTTTCATGTTATCTAGGAAGTGCAGTCCAAGAGATCTCGATGTCCAATCACCCTCTCTAAGTATTTGTGAGTTTTTTTTCTCCTACCTGTACTTAGTGTTGTGTATAATTTGTGACTTTTTGCAGTAGCAAATTGCACCAATTTGAAGCAACCCATATTTTTCCAGTTTGACTTTTTTATTAAAATAACTACATCATTTCGCTTGCAATTTCCATCAGAAATCGTACTAATTTTTAGTACCTATGTATGATGAATTTTAAATGCATAGATAGTTTGCCAAGCAAGGATGAGAATTTTTTTTAAATGCGTGTGAAGAGGTGTGAAGGTACCATTGAAATGACGTTGATGCTCATTTTTAATCATCGTTTTCCTGGTAAAGAGCACACCTAATAACAAAATAACATTAATTAATATGCTTCAAATGCCCATCATAAGAATATACATGGTGCAAATATTTTGTTTGCAGTTCAAGGTATAGTACGCATTATGATAACCTGAAGAAATCACAACAGTCATGGTCAGAGGTCAGATTCATAAAAACAAAAACGATAGATTAAAAAAATATATTTCTTAACAAGATATTAGTCTTTTAATACATGATTCTCCGAAGGCTCTTCTGATCTAGTCGGATGGTCCGGAAACAAATCAAATTCAAAATAACCATTCAATTACACTACTTTAAATGCAGCCAATTAATTTCAACGAAAGCTGAAGTGCAATACAAGAACAAGATCCAATACTATATGAAAAATTGCCAGAGATCAAAGATAAAAAGGTTAAATAAAAGGTCTCTCAGTTCATTAAAGTTCATTTTGAAAAATTGTAATTGGAATTGTTTTGGACTATGGCATGGATGAGCACTCATCAATAAATTTGTTGAATCGATCTAGCAAAATTTTGGATTCAAGTTTTAACTGGAATTTAATTAGAAAAGCATGTGCTAAGACAACACGAGACTTACGACGACACATGACACCGTGACACATGTCGCAATCCTACCTTTAGCCTCATGATCGTGAGATCAGCCAAGAGGAAAGCCGCCTGTTAACGCAAGCACGTGTATACAAAGTTTTGTTCTATCATCATTTATAATATTTTATAGATACAAAAATGAGATAATAGTGCGCAGCGCATGGCCACATTCATTGAGGGCGAGGGGCAAGATCATATCTTTGCACTCACGAGGCCTTCTTTATCCCAGCAAATACTTTTCTTAACCAGAGTCATTTCAATTGACCGTTGTTATTTTTTTTTTCTTGAATGTCTGAAATAGTTCCTTCTGATTTTTGACCTGCCTACTTAATGAAAAGTTGTTTGGTAATGGCACAAGTTATAACTATTGGTGCTGAACTATTTTCTGGTATGCTTTAAGAAGAATTTAGAGCATCTACAATAATGATGCAGTTATTTGGGATGGGTGCTTTCTCTTTTATAAAATTTGTATCATATTAAAAGTCAGAAAATTAACGCTTGTATTTATTATGCTATTTGATAGGCATGAGACCACCAAAGCATTTTTGGAAAATAAAAATTTGTTCACAATTTCACCGTAGTTAAAATATTGGACAAACTTTTCACCAAAAGATTATATTTATGTTACTGCAAAGCTGTTATATAACATTTGACGTTTGACGTGGCATTTGGCATATATTGCTACAAGCCATGAGTAGCATAGGAAACGGAGGCGCACATGATGTTCAGCCTAATCGTACGAACCTGCTACGGCAGCAGGTTGAAAACCTCTGCATAAAAAGAGTACACAAATGCTACCACAAACTCGATATAGTAGAGTCTAGACAATGAAGTTCATTACAAACTGTCAATTTAAAGGAGGCACGAGTGGTGAAAGGTCGATTGATAACTCATGATACATCATGGGTCATTGCAGTTATCATGTGTGGTTATCATGCCCCTCAGTGGGGTCATTGCAGGGGTCCACAAGAATTTATCTTTTAAGTAGTACTAGAATTTGCTCAGAGCAATCAGTCCTGTTACAGCTTAACACTTGATCAGTTATAGCCACTTTACGACAAAGAACAGCAATCATGATGGCAAACCAAGAGCTGGGTGTCAACGGCAACAACATTCTCGAGACCTTAACAAACAACCGGCATTTTAGACCGATCGAAGAGGAACGTTCCGACAAGAATTGGCTGCCCCTGACAAAAATTTCGTATCTTGACCAGCGTGGAGTTCCGAGGTAGGTAACTGCATGAAACTTTAAAATATTGTCAGCTCTTAAAAAAAAAAAACGTCTGGTTTGTTGTATGGTTCGAAAACTTATGGTCTCACATTTTTCACAGGATTTGGGCTGATGAGACCATAGTAAGTGCAGAGGTAGAAACAAAGATTGAGGCAGCAGTGTGTGTCATTGCCTTTTACAAACGGAGGCTGCATTATGACTGCATAATTCTTGTCAAGCAATATCGACCAGCACTGAATGCGTTCACCATCGAAATGCCCTCAGGTAATTTTTTCCAATGAAATTATCAATGCAATATGTTCCCTACTTTTCTCCACTAAAACTTTGACTCACAATTTATAAATACACTGAGAATTTTGACTAAATGTTTTTATTTTACTGAAATAAAAATTATTTTATATGTTCATTACTATTTATTACACCAATCAACTATTTCTCTAGAATACTATTATTCTGGTTCAATAAATAAAGATGTGCCTTTTATGCTTGCAGGATTTCTTGATGACAATGAAACTTATGAAAAAGCTGCGATCCGTGAGCTACACGATTGCACAGGTTTTAGCGGAAACGTAAAAAAGATTGGACCGATGCTTGCAATGGATCCTAGCTCTTCGAACTGTGCCATGAGACTGGTGACCATTGAGGTGAGCTCAAAAAACTACTTAGATTATTAATACAATAAAAGAATTCATAGAAATATATAAACACACACACTATAACATGCAAGTGATCATACTTGTCATTGTCAGTAAAATAAACAAAACTTGCAATCACTGAAAACTTACATACTTTGATTGAATCGATACCGAAAATTGAACAGCAAAACCCTCTTGGATCACCTAGCTAGCAATCTGCATCGGTGATAAATATTTTTCATTTCAATTTCATAACAGTAGTTTTTTTTTTTTGATAATTTAGGTGAACGGAGACGACCAAACAAACGTCCACATGAACACCCAGACCGTTGGAGACAGGTTCAAGGAACCCTTGATCATCCCGGTCTCTGAGCTGCTGGATAAGCTCACATGTGAGTAACTGCTATTGTCATTTTCAACAAACTTTCCAATGAAACCGAGCATTTGTAGTAGTTTATTGGAAAGAGTGCAGAAGGGCTGAATAGTGATGATTGAAGGAAACAGAGAGAATGCTCACAAGTGATTAAGGTAATATACAGCGATAGATGTAAGCACTGGTTAGGTTTTTCATCTCTAAGCTGCTTGCATTGGTAGTTAACCATTAGTGTCAGAGATAACATATCTATGAGCGCGTGTACTTTGACACTTAATTTTATTTCAGCGTATGCAAATGCAGGATTTATGGTCGACTCAAGGATCGATTCATTTGCAATTGGGCTGGTCATGGGAAACAATTCAAGAAAAACGAAGATACCATCAACTCTAGTTTCTTGAAACAGAATGAATAGCAATTCATAAATCATTAACCAAAGCAGCATTTAAAACGGCATGTAAGAAAATCTTTGCCAGCTAGACAAAATAATGCCTATTCCTCATTACTCATCCACACATTCAAATAGGTGTCATTTCAGTTATTGTACCCAATTATTTCGACATATGTCGATTGCTTTCCATGAATAACTTTAGATGCAATTCATATAATCACTTATTGGAAGTATGTATGCATTTTATAGTGTATTATGCACCTGAACTTATTTTTCTATGCATTCATTTTCAGTGTTTTCATTTTTTATACAGGACTTATTTGAGCTTTGTAGAAAGTTTTTACGAATGCCTTAAATGATGCAAGTCTCTACCATATGCACGGTGTACACAGCTTTCATCTTAGCTAAATAATATCCGCTACCTGCGCGGACAAGCATATTTTCCAATCAATTAATTTTGCTTCTATGTACATAATTATTTTAATAAATAAGCATATTTACATATTTTGGAATCACTTTTTACTTCCTTCAAGGCATCTACAACACACCAGCTATCCTTGTGAAACAGATGCAACACCAACAGCAACCCAAATTATGGAAATGGCTCCATAGAAACTATTTATTTTAGTACTAGGAACACGGGGTCCTTTAAAAAGTTACCCAGCAGTAGAAAAAACCAAACAGCCCACTGTTACAAGGGCAGTAAAACATTTTTCCCCTAGATCACTCCACACCTACAGTTTCCTTGTTTCCACATCTAGTACACACAATTCTGGTAGAGGCTATTCACAAGTCATGAGCAGCCACAAAAATGCATATCCAAAGACGTTTATTTTCAGTTCATGGCATTACCTAAAACAACCGAGCACGGTAGCGCAATAAGAGCTCGTCTGCCTTGTATTCGGGAGGTCCCAGGCTCCATCCTGGAGGCCGGCTATCCTGGTTGTGGTTTTTCCGTGATTTTCCATATCTATTCCAGGCAACTACTGGGATAGTTCCACCATCAAATGGGCATGGCCGCCTCCCTACCCCATCCCCCTCCTGACAAGCCAAAAAGGCTTAAGAGCTAGTGCGCTTCACTAACCCTCCCCCTCCCTAAAAAAAAATGGATTTGACTTAAATAACAAACTTAGCTGCAAAATTTGGTGAGGGTTGTGCATTTCCTCCTCCCCACAAGAAGAAATGGTATTCACTGCTGGCAATAAGTGAATAGGCTTAGTCAGAAGTCCAACCGCAAAGTTACAGGCTGTAACAAAATAGGTGGGTATAAGACCTCTTAAATTTAAACGTAATTTTCCAAAAACTATGGATAATGGTGTGGTTCGAAAACCAAATTCACTGTCAGACCATAATACAAACAACTCCACTTTTTGGCAAAATATACACAAAGAGCACAAGAGAGAAGCTTCAAGAGAAGCTACGAATATGCTGTTAGCCAAGCTAACGTTACAGCTTACAGCTCTCACAGGTTGAGTTTTCTGCAGATAATATGTAAAAAAAAACACACCTCCAAACCCAATTTACAATGTAGAAAATATTTATTTTCCCTGAGCTCGACTGCTAATGAGACGTCTGTCTGAGACATAGGCAAGAAAAAGTGCGTAGGCGTGCTTATATACCCACGGGAGATAGGTGGGTAAGCGCGCTTACGTGAGCTTACAGCCAAATTAACTTTTGGGTTTGTCTGAAAACAGCCGACTGAGTACTATGTACGTAGGTACTGACAAAGATGGAACCTCCCAGCAGATGAGATCACTGTCTAAGACAGAATAAGGATTTGGAGCTTGGTGGGGCAAAAAATAAAAAATAGGCTCTCCACCCTTGTGCTCAAATGAAAAACGTGGCTATCTTAATGAGCCAATAAGAGGAAATAGATTGCCGACTCGTTCAGTATCCCCAGGTGTCTGGAAGATTTGCTTTTGCACATAATATGTATTAAAAAAAGGGGCGCCACAGTGAGTGGCGACCCCCCCCCTTTCTCTTCTCTTCTCTTGACTGTCTTTGAGAACTTTAGTTCATTATACTAATAAAAGGGTGACCAGATTGCAAAAACCAAAGTCCGGGACAGATTTTTTTTTATCGAGGGGGCTGGAAGGGTTTTGGGGGGGAGGGGGGGTCTGCCTGGCACAGTATGGAACATCAAACAATACAGGATTTTATTTTCTTTGTGAGTAGTTTTAACTTTAAGCCCTTGAATAAGACGGCGGGAAACACTATCTGCGTGTGGCGCATCACTTTTTTGAAAAAAATATCTATGATGTTCACGTTTTGTTATCTTAGCACTTCATTTCTAGTGTCCCATCAGCAGATCTATCGAGTGCACCTACACGGCTAATTTTGCGCCATGTATTCCGTTTTCCACGATTTTTGGTCCAACTTTTGCAAGTTTTGACTATGTATCAAAAATACAGAAGTTGGTAATTTTGATACTTACTCTAGAAACTAATGTGTAATTACACACCTCACTAGAATTTGCTAATTGTTATTAAATCTTAATCTATATCACGGGACTTTTTTATGTGAAATATTGACCGTGGGCTTAGTTTGGTGGTTATTACAGAAAGACAATTCCGATCTAGAATCATGTGGTTCTTCAGTGGTGTTCTGAGCAAGTGGTACACAATTCAGCTTGATAGCGATTCTAGGTGAGGCAGTTACGATCAGTTGCAATAAAAAAAAGAACCAAGAAAATAAATTATCTCAGTCAAGGACATTTTGGAAGCCTGGATCACCTCTACGGGAAACCCGGGACAGATGTCCCTAAACAAGGATTATGTTGGGAAATCTGGGACGCCTGGTCACCCTAGGCTTAATATTGAAATAAATCGAAGCCAAAATCATTAAATGTAAAAAAAAGTTGTGAACCTTGGCTCTTTCAAATGGTGCAAATCACAAGTCTTTACCTGCAAAGACAACTGAAGTTTTTTTAACTGCCTTCTGCTTTTAATATACCTAATGGTCATCATTGCTTGTGAGCCACCAGGGTAGTTATTGTCGCAGATTAGTTTACAAGGTGCTGGAGCAGATGGCTCCTGGAAGAGGTGGATTGGCAAAATGAAATTTTCTTAACTAATTGCAGTCTAGCAAATATATTGAAACTGTTGTTTCTTCATACAACCTTTAATACAAAAAAACGTATGACGCATAAGTTGTATAAAACATAGCATATGATTTTCATTGTTATATTATGTTTAATATCTATTCCTGTTTTTAACCAATGATACAAACATATCAATAAATAAAGCTGGTAATAAAATCCAGATTGGAATCAATACATGATAGATGGTGATGCTTAAGTTTGGATACTCTAGCTTGGAGCACAAAAGAACCTGGGCAGCGATCTTCAAGGCAATGGCAATAATGTACCATATCTTGCGGTGTATTGAATTAGACAATCGATCGTGCCCGTTTTTGCAGTGTGAAATCATATTAAAGTGCACATACATTGTAAGAATGCAGTCATAGAACCACATAGGTATAAAAACAATGAACCAGTTCCACTGCGTTCTCGAGTCCAATCGAAGGCAGAGTAAAATTAAAAACACTAACAAAATAAACCAAGTGAACAAGGCTCGATGTAAAACTGCCATGGTATATTGCGTTCAGTTTAATAACCATTCAAGTTACTATTATAAACGTTGGCACCGTTGGAAATGTTTGTGGAGTACCAGTGACCACCAACGCAGGAGCATAGCCACACCATGTTTCGAGGTTATGATGTGTCATGCCGAATTTGTGGGGTTGATATTCACGTCACTTTTGTCTTCGGTTATCAATGTAGTCAAGCTCGTGCATGTTGTAATAATTTCTTAATTTCTATAATTGTACACCAAATTGTGGTAAACAAAGACTCTCTCTCCTCCTACCAAAACCAGTCAGTTGGTGATCAGGCTGGGTTGTCAGCTGTCAAACGCGAAAAGCAAGACCCGCCCACATGCAACAAACGAACTTTAAATTTGAATACCAATTCCAGGAAATTAGACATACATTTTTAGACATACATTTTATTAATACTCCATAATACACACATTTCTATTGTCTGTTCCTTTCACTTCATAGGGCACAAATCCTACGAATCTTTAGTACTCTCATACATGTTTGTGATTAACACCATCCTGCACAAATGAAGCCGATGTGGTTTTTTTACTATTATGCTTTTACGTTGGTACATTTATAGCTCTAATTTTTTCTCTGAACTAAACTATGCCAGAGCATCGAGTGAGTCTATATCTCAATGCCACAAGTAATTTATATGAACCATTGACTAAAAGATTTCCCCCAAATTTCAAGGAATTGTGTCTTTTTATGCTCGTAAAAGTTATTAACTATTGTCATGTCGGCAGTTGATGACTTTTTATTTGAAGTTGCCATGGCTATACTCAACTTTGCAAATGTTTATAATAAATTCACCCCTTTATGTTAACACACTATTATTTGCACATTTATGACATTTTCATTTCTAAAGTTTATGTGAATCATTTTGACTAGTAGGTATTTAGGTCTTGCCGACCATTCCAAGTAATGATTTAATATGAATTACTACTCAATTTCATTTCTATGTACATTATCTTAACATTATTAACAGTTTTAATAACATCATTAATAAGTAGTGCCATTGCTTGCCATTAAAAGTAACTATCTAGGTGTTATTAGTACATTGTATCTTTGGTAGGTAGGTAGGTAGGTACTGCATACCCTGTACTAGTTTTAATTTTATCTCTGATAATAAACCCTGCATTCAAATAAGCTAAACGAAAAGGATAATTTTCAAATCATTTCATTCCAAAAAAACATGAATGAAAATATCACATAGTACAAGCACTTAAAAAACCCTTGACAAGAGTTAACACAAAATAACCAAGTTTGATATGAAGTAAGATGTACAGAGTAGGTAGTCTTGTGCTTTTCCGACTTCTGACATTATTAAAAATCATGGTAATAGTAGAATGTGAATGTCAAATGTCTTCCTATCCAACAATTGAGATAGATATTGTCTTGAATAACGTGACTAGTTGGTATTAGTTAGTTAGGCGTAGCCTAACTATAATAGTAACTGTTTGGCTAGCAAATATTTATCATGTTATTGAATCCCAGGGTGTCAATAACAATTTTCTGGTCATTAAAGGTAGGAGGAGGGGGGAGGAGCTGGGTCAAGTCAATCATTACAATATTCATTAAGGCATCAAAGTAGAAGGGTAGATAGTTTCTAATTCTAGGTAGATATCTTTCTGTAATTTTCCAAAAGTGACCATGAGCAAATAGGTATGTTTGGCTGTCCCCAGCCTGCGGATTGGACTCGCCGGATTTTAACGCGCTGAGTGTATTTCACATCCACCGCCAGTCGTTAAGCGTTTTAAATTTTGGGCTGGAATCCCATGCAACCCGAGGGACTCCGATAAGTGGGCTTCAAAGCGTTCAAAAAGCGTCGCATATACTGCCTGTGACATCTTGCCTCTGCGATTAGATAATGCCTTTGTTGGTAGGTTCGGTGCTGGGTCGACACTTCGTTAGACCAGGCCAGGCGAGTGCAGTTTTAAAGCACTGTGCGAGTTTGCATGAATGAATATTCAAGCTTTACGAGACGTCAACCGATCGGTCATTACGTGCAGAAAATTTTGAAATCTGGGTGTGATAAGTGAACTGCTAAAAATTACCAAATTGTCAACCAACCTGATTAATACGAACAGTTTTAATAACGAAATGCAGTGGAATAGTTTTCGTCTGACTGGCAGTTAAAGTACAACCACAACGGCCAACTATTCCATAATAAAATTTAAAAACATTGATGGCCTCCTTTAGTTACTACCGCCAATACCAAGCGAAGCATCGTGATTCGTGCCACCGGACTTCTAGGCAACGGGCAGAAAAACTTTAGCACTTGCTAACCCAACACCCATCATCAGTAGACTGAACATTTACTCTTCACTCCGGGACAATCCACCACCCAACAGAACTACTTAATTGGTCAAAAGTGTCAGAAGGTGTTTAATGTAAATTATAGCTGATCACGATGCTCAATCTGCTCAATCTAAATGCCTACATTAGGAAGCATGCAGAATAAACAGAATAAAACTTTAAAGTCACAGTTTTTCAAATTAACACAGAATCGCATACCACAGGCATGAAATTAAAACTAAATAACAATAATCATTGTGACTGAGCATTAATATTTCTTATCCCGAATTTGACCAGAAACCGCAAACAAAATAAATACTCCAGCTTCAATGGCAGAAGGAGACGAATGTGTTCGAAGGCATGTTCTAAAAAAACTAAACCCGCTCCAGCATTCATAGGTGGGACACATTTTACCAATTTGAATAACAGCTCAAGAAAAGTGGCAAGGTACCTCACTCACTGGCATTTACACTAATGGTTTTCCCCTTTGGGTCATCAAACCTATCCATAGTTTTGATGTCCATAATCATACAAATTCCGAACGCCATTATCCACGCAAAGAGAATTGTGACAAAGAAGCCGGTCAAGATGGGCACTGTGAAGAAGTAGACACAGTCATACGCATCATCAAACTTTGGTAACTCGTCCAAGCTTTCTCGAAGAAATGGTTGTACCTGAAAACAATTAGACAATTACAATCAGTAATATAGCAATATGCATTCTCATCGCAACTGCATATGTGTGAAACTGACCACTAGTAAAACAAAACCGCGCCAGCTCATATTTAATTACCAATGCTTTTTAATTGGTTATATGGCTGGAGAATATCAAGACTTTATCTTGCCATATAAAACATTTAAAGCTACAATTTTGGTTAATTGTTCCCAGCAGTATGCCAGATGTGGGTAAAATTAGGACAGATAATTTCACAGAAGCATAAATGGAGAAGTTTATTAATGTCTTATAAGATTTTTAAGACTCATGTCTACTTTATTGTCTTATTATTGTCTATATATATATTGTCTATATTGTCTTATTAACATATTCATAACTGCAGAATCTAATGGTCAGAAAGTGTGCCAAGAGACTGGATGGTAACAGTAAAATAAGTAACGAGAAGAACTACTGAATTTACTTGAAACAAATCCGAAATAGAAAAAAAAAACACTAGACAATGTTTCGACTACTGCATTAGTCAATCGTAGTTGCTTGACACTCCAAGAGCAGCAGCCGAAACGTTAACCAGGTTTTCTTCTGTCGTGGCTCCGTTTCGCCGTTTCAAGTAAGTAGAGAAGAGTACTTTCTCTCAGTACTTCTTCCAGTCAGTCTTTCAGAGTTTTACCAGAACATCTTACCACAAAGAACTTTGACTTAACCAGTTCCATCAACATCAGCCTTCAACATTTACAGCACTGATAAAATATCCCCACACGAATCAAGTACGTGCGCTAGAAGGTTTTTTGATAACACTAAGATAAGGTACCTGGAAATCTCCATCGAACTTGAGCAACGAATCGGTCGAACTGCCACCCGTTTTGTTAGCTTCGAGGAATTGCACCGCTTGACTGCAATGATATGAGAAGCCTCTAGGCGCCTCAATTCCGTCAGCCAGAAGGCTAAACCCTTTACCAGCCTTGTCCAAAACAGACACTTCCGTGAGACCCCAGTAGCCTGGGCTGGTTTCTCGGAAGTTGAACCTGAAACCAAAAAGCAAAGCACAAGCTGTCAGCCAAGCTGGCCAACCCAATTAATTTATTTACTTGTCTTCCATGATTCATGCCAAGAAGTTTGTCTATGCCAGGGGTTGCTCACCGTTCAACCCAAACTGTCATTGTCAAGCCCCTAAGTCATTGTGCATGATAATAATAGCAGATAATAGCTTCAACATGCTTTCCTTACGTCAAAGTAGCTGATTCGTATTCCACTCTCATCTGAGAAATCAGGGTATCATCAGCTGGATCCGTGGAATTTATGTTCGTGACACTATTCATAGCTCCAAGACTTATGCTAAAAACAGAAACAATGAACAGTTTTGATTAATAAGCCAAGATCAAGGAAGCAAGGACCATAATCATTTAGACTGATTATGTGCTCAACTTCCTTTGAAAAATGTATTTTAAGCTGATTGTCCTCATCTCCAGACACGAAGCGCAAGCAACATAGCACAAGAATTCTACAGATTGAAGACCTCGTCGAACAGTGTCACGCAGGCTGGCAGACGGCTATTCAACTCTCTA
>LVVV01432033.1:0-12418 GCA_001676325.1 Amphinemura sulcicollis
CAGCCCATTTTTCATTTTTTCACGGTAAGCTGCGTTTCCTTTTCTTTCCAACTTTCATTATGTTTTCTACTTACAACCTGTTTGAAAGCCAACAAGTGAATATATTCGAAGGGATAAAACTTTGACTCATCGAACAGCTTTGAGCATTGATGGTTTGATTCCCCATCATTTAACCATAGTAAAGGTATATAAGGTATAAACAACATCCTTGTCTAAACCTGCCTTTTTCCTAAGAAAAAAAATTGTCAATTATTCTAATCGGTTCAATGTGTTTACTAGGATTTTATGCGTTTTTACTTTGTTGGACTGTGATTTGGTGTAGAAAATAAAAAAACAACTGCTCTGCAAGTTTGCCCAAGAAAAGTAGTATCCAGAAAAGTAGGATTCCTTTTTGTTTCCTAATGAACAACCAAAGGCAAAGTCACAAAACTGTTAAAATTCCACCAGTCAGAACACTTTCTTTCTACCGCCCTGGTATTTAGGTACCTACCTACGTACAAAGTGAGAATATGTTGTGTCTAGCCGTTGTGTGGTTTGAACTGTAACGTGTACAGCGTACTCATGTTGAATTGTTTAAATTATATATAGGTACCTTTATATGTGCTATATACATTTTGGTGTTGAAATATTTCAAATGTCTTGCCACTTTTCCAATTTCCCAATTTCATACAAACTTTGATACAGAGCCTGGCTGGAAGAGATCCCAGTGCTGATGAAGTAGCCTGCTTGGCTTATAATTAAGAAGAGGGCAAAGCTAGTGCCAGTAGTAGTCATCCTTCTGTCGAATAGCACCAATTGGAGACCACTCGTGTAACATTTCATGCGAATGGCAGGATGCTACAAATAACAGGATTCCCCGGACTAATCCGATTGCTCTTGAGAGGTTGCAAGGCAAGGTAAGTGAAGCTGTTGTTCCACAGACAGAATAGGTCGAGACTCTCGAGGCAGAGGCAGAGCGGTGAAAGCGCGCCTGCCTTGCATTCGGGAGGTCGCAGGCTTGATCCTGGATGCTGGATGCTGGCTATCCTGGTTATCGTTTCTTTGTGATTTTCCACAGCCATTAAAGGCAAATGCTTGGATAGTTCCACCATAACATGTTGCCATTATGTATGCTATCATTTTCATATCACATAACAATAGTGTTTATGATTTCGATTCAATTCAAAATTTTATACAATTCAATTTAACATAATACATACCTATTTTTTGGAAGAAGTCTGTAGAGTGAAAAGATGTAAATAACAAAAACAAATATCATTGGACGTCCTTCAAAAAATTCCCCGAGTAAAAACATTTCACTTTAAGATATTTCTTCAGCACATTTTTAATGGTATTGAAACAATTTGAAACAATCAAGAGTACCTTGAAGGCTTCAAACAACTAATGCTCTGGACTAAGGTTAAAAAATGCCATAGAAGTGAATAAGTGCCATTGCCAAATCGTAATTGCCAGCGACGAATGAGGATTGATCCACGGTCCGCCAAAAAAGTCATCTGTCTTAATACCCTCTGCTGTCCATGATTTTATGGTCACCCATCAAATATCTGGCTCAATGCAGTATTTTAATAGTAATTGTAATTGTTTTTATTCATCTTACAATGTACATTTATTGCACGGTGGATCATTGCTTAACTTGAACTAGTGATTTTGCGCTATAATATTCATTCAACTTCTCAATATCGTGGCTATATTATATTTATTTTGCTCTAAGCAATATTAAAGCTGGGACTGCTGTCTTCCAAAAATAGAAAAGAGTTGATACTTATTTCAAATGGAAATATTTTTGTTTCTTAATTTTTATTTGATCAATGATTATACCCGTTTTGAACTTCCCAGGTTTCTTGGACGGTAACAGGATTGATGTTGCATCATTGTGGGTGTTTGAAAGATAGTTTTCACAAATATAGGATTCTAAATTTTTTTATTTATCTTACAACCCTGATAATATTTACTGTACTTACTTACGCCGATAAGTACTAGGACTGTGTATTTCTTTGATCCATCCCATATTTTATTTTCATAGCACGCATAATCTTAGGCTTCAAATATGATTTGAAATTTGAGGGATTGAACCATTGAACCCAATGATTTGAATGAAATAGAATCCCAACCTAAGTTTCAATTATCGCCACCACGCGTCGCTCGCGCATGTGTAATTTCAAGATGGCGTTAGTGGGCTCGCGAAGTTCACTACGCTCTGCGCTGCATTGACTGGTAGACGTAAATAAATCACTTTCTTTTGTCAAAATGCATTACTTCTCGTTAAAACTAAGCTGTGCTAGTGCTTATTATCGTTCTGTTTCCGCGTATCTAGTCTGCTTGAATATGTAGCTCGTTTCAGAGATGAAGTGTCAACTGCTTACCTAACTCCAGTGCGTGTCTCCCATAATAGAGTTCTAAAAAAACGTGTGACCTGAGTGAAATTCCAACATGTGCAAAGCTAACGGGTGACAATTGTTCAACGCCAAGATGGATTACAATTTCTGGCAGTACTTTGGATTATTCGTCGGCCTCTTCTTTGTCGAGAAATGCTACGGGTATCCCTTAAGATCCATAGAAGGTGAGTCACCTCATTGTATTAGCAAGTGTAAAGTTATTCCATTCACTCCCCATTCACAACTCTTTGACATCAATCACGAGTCATTAACTCGGCACTTGCAAGACGTAGTGATGTCACGCAAGTCGCGGATTTATTCAATTACTAATCGCAGCAAGTATTATTAGTGTCAATCGTGATTTGGACAAAGTTGACAGCCAGCCACTGTGTTGATAAGATAACGTTCGGCCTATGACGAATCCCGCTATCAGCTGTGATGATCTCTAATATTTGTTAAAACTAGGCTCGTCCTTGTGGCTTAGTCCGAGCCATAACTTAGTCACAGGCGCCAGTCGAACATGAAGCCGTCTCTTGTCCATCTCCATATTACGGTGGAAACCTGTTCTGGAAATGGCCAGTGGCTATCTTTTATTGAATTATATCATTTGAATGGATACACGAAAGAGGAGATATCAGGATTATGCAGCCAGTACACTGTATGGCTTGATTGTACAATCTTTAGCCTGAAAGTCGTTGGCCCTTGTGGGGTAGAACTACCCTCCGTTCATATTGTCTAGAAATTGTTCTTTTTGGGCTTGTTAGGTGTCATTGACATCTCGAGCCTGACGTTCAGGTTGACATCACTATCTCTAGTAGGCGTCTACTTCGCCCAATGTATATTTATCATTTTATACACAGAGATTATTTCTGTGCTTTGTAAAACAACAGAACGCACAATTGGCAAAATCCCAAGAAAAAGCCAAGGTATTGAACAATTTCCGCCCTATCGAAAAAATGAACCGACCATAGCTAAAACGTAGTTTGTCAGCTGATGATGAATAAGCAACTAGACTGACCTTTTGAGGAGGTAAATTTTCTAGGTAGGTAGACTAAATAAACAATAACAGATCGTGTCGCTGTCAACTTAAGCACGACAACCCCCTCTGGTTGAAATATCCAGCACCTTACCCCGGTGGTATCTATATTTAGCTTATCTCGTCTCTGTCGTCATTGTCGCAGATTGGTAAACAATATCGAGCCGGACAATCGTTCGATTTCGACGTCGTTACACCACCGACTACGTCACTTCATCTTGAGCCGTTTACCTGTCATGCCAGGGAAAGTCACCTCAATCGGACATCCGCCGGAAAACGCGAACCTAACCGGCTTTCGATTTTTTTTTGCTGTTGCTGATATTTTATCGCGATTTGAACTGCTTTGCTAGTGGCTCTTTTGTTCCAAGAGTCCAAGACACATCTGTTTTAATAATATCTCTACCTACCTACTATAAATGAATCGCTCTTGCACCTACAACAGGACGGTGGATTAATTGGTAATTCTTTCAGAACCGCACTTTTCATTTAAAGAAATAACACATTTTTGGAGAGAATCTTTCCCACGGAATGTCGAAAGTTCGACTGGACTCCCCCCAATTTAAATATCAATGATAAGTTTGAAGCGCTCTGATTGTGAATTTGAATGCAAACGACGTAATGTAGTGCCATACTTTGACTGACTGACACCTTCCGTCGTGACGTGTAATCACATAGGGCGGCCTAACCTAATCACAAACGGCGTGACCATTTCGGCAAATGTAAGCAAAAGCTGTGACATATCGCGACTCGCGAGGGATGTCCAAACGTGACAGAGTATACAAGAGAAGACCGCAACAAAGCGAGATTACATCACAACAATGCTAGCCAGGTGGTTGTCGATGGAACGTAACTCAATAGGCACTTAACAAAGACAGCTGTCTATGTATTCGTGATTTTTGTTGAAAATGGGTGGTCTATAATTTTCTCCTTTACTTGAGTTGATGTATTTCGCTTCTCGCAAGTGGTTTTCTTTGATGTGGACGACCCATTCATCAGGAGTAATGGGAGAGAACCCACGGTTAATTACGACCGTTCTGTTGCATTGTGTTCTAAACGGTGTACATTTTAAATAGAGAAGAAACGCTTTTGATGTATGTTCTGCACGAGACACTAAGAAGCTTCTTATTTGAGTCGTCATTCGACCCAGCGGTTTGATCGATATGTACATTGATTCATTTCTACTTGAAAAAAACAACCGACTTCGCTTTCAGCTTCCGATGTGCTCCAAATATTTAAAATAAAAATAAAATGTTTAGTGATGTTGCACCAGTAGTACATAAACTGCCAGATATTTGAATCTGAAAACAGAGCTTTCGGTCTGAGCTTTGTGTTTATAGGTTAGGTAGGTATCTACTATTTGATGCGATGCGTTAGACGGCAGGTGGCACGTGATTTGAATACTAAACGCCGTTAAACAAACGATTGACTGTCCAAGTCAGATCAAAGTGCTGTTATGTCTCAGGTTGCTCTCGGCGCATGCCAAGTCAAGAAAGTGCCTAAACCATTATTTTAAACCCGTGGTATTTTAATGAAGTGGGGGTAAAAACGTAACTGCACTTTCATTCATGATAGGGATCTCACAAGTCATAGTTTAATGAATTATTAGGGCTTCGTGAACGCAATTAAAGTTGCGTTGTGAGATGAGCGCAGCGATATTGTGTGGTCGAACCTTTGTAAAGATGCGAACAACTCAGAAGCTGAAACAACTCGAACGGAAGGTCGAAAATGCATATGAAACGAGTTTCTGATTCTATTAAGGTAGGTAGCGTAAAAAATAGTTGCAGAAATTACAGAGAATCACTAATAAACAGAGTATTTAATGACAGTGAGAGCGCGTCTGCCGTATTCTGGAGGTCCCAGGTTCGATCCATGGAGGCCGGCTATCCTGGTTGTGATTTTTCCGTGATTTCCCACAACCATTCCAGGCAAATGCTGGGATAGTTCCACAGTTAAATGGACACGGCCGCCTCATATAGCCCCATATCTTACTCGATCCCAGCCCCTCCTGACAAGTCCTAGACTTAGGAGCTTCCCCCAACAAAACAAACAAAAAAGATTTGTCTGTAGAACCGATGGACCCAGGTGTCTCACCCTCCATTGGCAGCCGATATTGAAAAGGGGTTAGAAAATATCCATCTTGAGTCCCTCGTCATGCATAATAGCACCTAGCCAGCAACAACAAGAGCAGGGAAAGTGGTCGTTAGTATAGCCGACCAGCGAAGCTAGTTACCCAAAGAAGGCAAGCATTGCTTTCGGGTGGGCAGACAGGCTCTATTACGAGGTCCACCCTTGCCCTGAGTGGGCCCGTTACCATACGTTGGTGCAGAGCGCAGCCACCTCGAACGCACGGAGAACAATCGAGTAAACTTCGCTCGGACCAAAGGAGCGCGTGATTGCTTTTTGTTCATGGACATCGCCACTTGGTTTATGGGTCTGGCTGGACAGGAAATCTATGGCACCGAAAATTACTGTGCAGGGTCGGAAATATATTGTCTATTGCGCTAAGGGGCGATGTAAACCAAAAGCATAGGTGTGGCGTTATAGACATCCAAAAACGGTTGATTATAAAATGTTAAACCAGTCATTTACCCTTTGGCCGGGATTTTTTTTGTAGACTTATTAAGATGCACTGTCCGATGGAAGGCTATAAGATTGAAGGAGCTCACATTCACAGGTGGCACCAAGTAGAAATTCATGTCTGTGCCTCTCCTCATGAAGGCAACACTTTAATGCAACATCTGTGAGTAGTAATCGCTCGTACATCTACCAGGAGTGAACTGCACAGCAGAAGAAAATCAAGGATAGAGAATTCCGGGGGCGAAACAGGCTACCCCAAAAAAGGGGGATTGATCTACGAGCCAATCGCCACCACACATTCTTCGACCACGAACACGGGGGGTATAATTCATTCTCAAGAATGAATCACGGAGCAACGTGGCGCAGTAATTGGTCACAACACCTACACTAAACCTGGCGCCAGTTAGCAATCTTTCGCGTGCCAATTTTGTAAATTGCCTAGCCATAAGAAAATAATAAACGAGCCTGCTCGTCAATGTTCGGTGCAGCACACCTTTGTGTTTCCGGGGCCGATGGGCGTTAGTGTATGTGCAGTTTGACAGCTGTAGATTGTTTATCTAACCATCGGAAAGATATAATTCCTATATCATCCAGTTGAGCAAAACAAACCGATCACGGCGTCGATAACTAGGATCATCTTATAGGTGATATATTGATTAAATTACGAATTTTTTTAATGGGCGTCTGTATACATTTTATTATCATTGTGCAATTTCCGTAATTGAATACATGATTCTAAAAGGGATCCTTTTATGTCCATGCTATAGTTTCGAATAAGTGCCTTAAAATTACTTTGCTAAGAAACTATCGAACGAAACGATTTTTTCAGTAGTTTAAATCGCAATTTATTGCCAAGAGTATGAAGATACCGTTGACATTTGTTTCGTAGCGATGAGACAAAGTATTTTGTTGTCGAATAGCAGCTTCCAGTACAAATTAGGGTTTTAGGGTGATTACGTGGATTGGCTGGAGTATTAAAAATACGCCATGACAAGGTTTGCTTTTGAACTCTTGTAACTGTCGGAGAGTATGAGGATGCCGTTGACATTTGTTTCGTAGATAGCAGAAAAATGATGTTGCCGAAAAATAAATTAGAATAGAGTAGGTATACAAAACATTACCCGACAAGGCCTCGGCGAAAACACCCTTAGTTCATGGTCGTATAAGTGTAGTTACCATGCCTGCGTTGAGTGAGCAAAGTGGTTCATGTCCCAGAGCGTATGCAGATATTATTGCGATAAAATTTGCCTATGTAATAATAACAAAAATATATTCTGCCAATTTTTCGTTTTATTTACGATAATCCATCTAAACTCAAATCACGTCCAAGTGGTTCAAAATTTCATTGACAAAACAATTACAAAGTAACGGTATCGGTAGGTATACTTCACTAATTTAATTACCACATCCACATCAAACGATTTCTTAAAACAACAATAACAACGGCGTCGCGGCGTGATGTCAGCACAAAGACACGGCGTCTTTTTGTGTCAATTTACAATTGTACAAAACATTGTTTCATGCCGTGGTCTAATTGCCGCTACAATTCGATTCAGACAACATTGCCCCCCTTCCCACCACCCACCGCTAGCGATCTCTGTCAAGCGTTTGGCCCAGTTTAGCAAAGTTCGTCTGCATGTGTTTTTTCGTATTTTTATTTTTAACTCGTCCACTCTGCGTGCTCCATCTTTTCGTAAACACTTCTTTTTGTTGATTGCACGGCTACAAAAAGCAGCGAACTTCTGTCGAGTGCGAAGTTTTGCACAACAAATCGCATCGCTGGCTCCGTCGGCGGACAAAAGTTTGCCGCAGCCCCGCAACGGCGCAATGCGACAACGCTGAGTGTCGGATGCTGCCCGCTGGTTGTTTGACGACGCAAGCACTGAATAATAATAATAATAATACATTGTTTATTGTCAATGTTATCAAATACATGATATATGGACAGTCATTGCTATTAACAATTGAATAGGTAAATATACATACATATAAATTTAAATAATTGACTCGCATAGCGTCTTTGTTGGTGCAATGTAGTTTGATTGTGTCGTCGTGTATATTTTCGTGGCTTTTTCATAGATTAATTGATTTGTTATGTTTGCTATGCGAAGTTTTGACCGAGCGGTCCGAATCTATGATTGAAAACGACTTAACTTCGATTGCTGATTGCAATATACATTAGTTTCTCGGTTTGAACAACCATGTTATCCCGGCTCCCTATTTTGACCGAAAGGGCCTGTGGCCCGTTACAAAGTAACCATATAAATTTTCTAACGGCTATTCCATGTTGTAATTGCTTTGTTTTTTGTGACATTTGACCAAGGAGTCTGCATCACCAGTTAAAAAACTACAGGCGTCTCGTGACTCGGTAGTTGCTACAACAAGAACACGTGTGTTTCTGTCATTGTCATGACATAAGGTACCTACTTCTCATCTAAGTGACATTTACCTTCACGCCATGGCGCAAGTATGGCATGGTCGCATATGGACTGTTAACATTCGTTTCCACTTTTCCAGTCATAATCAACCACATCGGAATATCAAGTTATAAGGGGAACCCTTTAGCTTTGCACATAAACCATTCAAACCCCAGTTTGTAGTCGTGGGGGTTTCTTTTAAATATAGTGCAAAGTTGGAAAATGCTATACTCTCCTGATATATTAACTTTAGGCATTCAAGCCCTACTAGTTGGTAAAGAGTTTCTTTTTTCAAAACTGGTGCTAAGATTAAGCAAAAGTTCCAGGCACGAGCCATAAATATAACATTCTGAACATATTTGCGTTCAGCACTGTCGTCTTGTCCTGGTGCCAGAACAACAGGAAGAGCTCTGACACGCAGACAAGGACTTTGCGTTGCGGTGAGAATCTTTACAGAGGACCTTGGAGGTTACCCCGTCGACGTATGAGTCATGCCGGTCGGCACGTTGTCGGCGCATGGTATGACTAGTCGGTAAGGAGTGCATGGCTCGGACGCTGGTCGGACGTCCAGGAATTAGGGCGTGCCGGTTCAAGGATAAGACAAAGCGTCCGAGCACGCCTTATAAAACGTGCACAGGAAAGTGCGGTTGTCGGTGTCGTGCATCATTCCATTGCAGACCAAACAATACTGATTAGTTATGGCATATTCTGTACTCTTACTCGATGTGCTAAGCTAGTTCTGTTGAACTCGAGAATGACTGAGTAGTGAGTGTATTTCAGTACTTTGACGGGTTTATTATATTGACAACGGTTGTATTCGTAACACGAATCAATATTTTCGTATTTGAAGGGTATAATTTGCTTGCCAAGCTCATGAGGATGGCGTTTTATGGTATGTTATCTGACAAAATAGTTGTAGGTAACTACCCCTTTGGAACATGAACTAATGTTTGAAGTCATATCCGATAATGCCTAGTTGCAAAGTGTGATTAGCGCCAACGCCACAAATGATCGAATTTCTTTGTACATTTTTGCCACTGGCATTTCGGAATTTTTATGAACTGAGATTCCGATTATATTATATATAAACAATAAAAATATAAATTCCGACCTCGTGAAAACGCGTATATTACTTCATACCTGCAGACTGCAAGTATGGTCTTCTAACCTAACCTAACCTAACCTAACCTAACCTAACTTGCGGAGGTTGCATTTGAATTTTGAATACTGTTTCTACATTTCTGATACAAAAAAAAAGAGAAAACGATTTTGTGAATTCACAAATAAGAATTCTGTTCTCTAACTAAGAAAAATTGATAATACTATGCAGTTCCTCCGAACCGTTCCCTTTTAAACGCACTGTCTTTCGGTAAAAAAGGTAACCTTACACAAGTCTTACACCAATAGAGATGATGCCATGTTCTGGTAAGTGGATTTCTTATCTGCATGTTGGCACTAGTTGACCAATGACCTTCACTCGCAAGTTACTGGACAAGTGGTATTTAGTTGTCAACTTCACTAGTTGCCTGGAAATGTTTGCCACTGAGTCTATGTGCCAATTATTGCGATGCAGATGATATCGCTCGCAAAATTTTGTATGTCATCACTCAAGTAGCCTCAAATAGTTTGCACCCATGGTATATGGAGCTTGACAAACCAAGCTGTTTGCACCGGTGCTAGCCATGCTTCTCTCGGCCCACTGCATTGGAATGCCAGTTTTCTGAGACCACCGAAGTTAAGCAACATTTAGTTGGGTCAAGTATTGGATGGGTGACCACATTACACATTACCAGTTCCGGTTGGGAGAGTTTGCAGGTAATCAAGACAGAACCACAACCGCTCGGCAGCTAGATTAGTGGAGGAATCCTGCTGTTCGAGTTGTTCCATCGTTCGTAAGGGACGTTAGGCCTGTGCCCCTTGGCTTTTCGACAGGAGTAGGCTACGTGCCGACACCGGGTTTCCTCTCCTCTTCTTGGGTGCCACTGGGCCAGATGAAAAAAAGGGCGTGTCACATCAATCAAGTTGGCAATCTACCTTTACATGTGTGCTTCAGAACCATTGCACGTCCCGATATTTCACAGTACACACAAAATTAGGTTGGTATCTTCAGAGAGTATCTCACATAAAAATCCTCGGTGTGCGGCTGCGGGCGGTGTGCTCGGTCAGCGAAACTTTGCCGACGGTTTTGTTGTTGTTTACCGGCGTCTGCTAATGCGTCGCTCGAGTACACCGCACACTGCACCGCGTCGTGCTCTGCAGCGCCGTCGGCCAGCGGCGTGCGGGAATGTCAGTAGCTAGGTTTGCAGTTGAATCTACGTGGGTAGCCAGGGCCATGAAATCGACATGGTGCAAGGTGGCTATGACAGAGCATTGGTATCGCTACATTTTATAGATAGGACTCTTTAGAACATCTGCTGCAGTATTGGATAATTGCTACACGAGGCCTGGGCATGGACTAGAACCTGGATGTAGGAAGACGTATACAGCAAGGTATTTAGGGAAGTAAAATGCCTATAGATTGTGATAGGTGTACTGTGTAGGTTAGGTAATGCATTTTATTAGCGTCCAAAATTAATTTTGTACCAACGTATGTCACAGGTGCTGCTATAAAACGAACACTTCAATTTTGCCAGTGATAAATTAAAAGGCTTCATAAACGAATTTGTCGCCAGCGGGACCGATTACATTTCTGACACCGTAATAATTGAGAAATGAATTATTTGCAGCATGATTCACGTCACATGTGGTGACGGTTAGTGCGGTGAAAACGCACTTCATAGGTACAACATCGTGGCATTTAGCGGTTATGCGTGTCATGAGCAATTGTTCGTACGCAACTGCAACCGTTGTTACTGCATGTTAGTTGCGTGCGTGTAACAAAGGCACGTTTGCAAATTGATCTCTAATACAGTAGACAATACTGCCACAAGTACCACTCTTTGTCAATACGCAGAAGTCTTTGTGAGAATTTTGGAGTTAGAGAGTGGTACGAATTCATTGTTTACATTTTAAATTGAAGCATGTCTGGTACGACGAAAGCGCAACCCCAATATTTTTTAACTAGATCTTCTTTTGGCAAAATTCGCTGCGGAAATACGCAGAATGCAAGGATAGCTATATACATAATAAGGACCGTTGGGAAATCATTTAGTTCTGTCGTTTACCATTCAACAGACCCCATATAGTGGTGCTTAGATTTAAAAATAGGCGAAAAATAGGCTGAATTTCGTGACGGTAGCCCCATGATGGCTACTGAGAAGGGGCATGACCTTCACTGGTCGACTCATAATCGGTCGCGTCAAAGTCGTTTTCAAACCCAAACAGTGACGTTGTCATTTCCCGAAATTTGCCTTCTTGCCCAGTCCTCGAACACAAGCTGCCGCCACTGTTATTTTGTTTCGCGCATCGCGAGACTCTCCAGTTTGTCACGCGTATAATTGCATTGCCTTGTTAATCTCTCCGAGACAAATCGCTGCCCGCTTAGTTTCACCTTCTTCCCATTCTTCTTCATCTTCTTCTAATACACTTTAAGTACCTATATAGCAATTCGGTTTCGTAGCCTACTTGTCGCGTGCTGATTAATTCGCAGAGCGTGCCGGCGAGCGTTAGCGAAGACCGCCACTGCGTTACTTTTACTCATTCCGACTCATGTTTTCGCCATGTGTGGAAGATTAGATCATGGCGTGGATTATAAATAGAGAGTGAACAGCGTCGATGCATGTATGGATGAGCTATACGATGCGTTGGTGTATACGCTGAAATCTATGCACTTTTATCTTTTGACATTGAACAACACTCTGTACGACGAAATTAGCAATGGCTAATTGCTTATCATATTAGTGCGTCGTTTTTCTCATTATATGCCATCCTTGAAACTCCAAATTTCGACAGGGGCATTTCTTTGGGGAAGCAATTCAAGGTACCTGCACACGGTCAACATATTGGAGTTGACAACATTCCAACAACCAATAAAATAACATACCTTTTTCATATCTTTGGCAATTAATTGCAGT